>JAPQRQ010063787.1:0-12562 GCA_037367365.1 Apogon talboti | reverse complement strand
CTGATTTTACTAACTTCATTTTGTTTCTTTTTGCACAGCTGGCTTTATATGCGTCAAAGTCAAGAACTTCTCTGATCCCATAATGGACCTACAGACGCTAATGCTGAACTGTAGCTTCTTTTCATTTTCTGCTTCACATCATGTCAAGTCTTTTATCTACAATATGAAGACCCCGTCCATTGTCTTTGGCCCGTCAGCTTTATTCTTGTAAATAAACAATTAAAAAAGAAAAGCACTTCGTCTTGCTGTCATGGATTATTAATGTCATTTAACTGTACCTGTCCCTCGAGGTCGAAGGCCAGACAGGCGATGCCATGTGTGTGCACGTCTTTGAGGATGGACACAGTCTGCACGGTGTAGGAGTCCCATACACAGATGTAAGGCTCCTTGCCCACTTGTCCTGTGGCCACCAACACACGCTCCGGATGCAGAGCTAAACTGTACAGAGAAAGACAAGAAGGGGGGAGAAAACATCTGATGAGGCTTGCCTTTGTGCTTGTGTGTGTGCTCAGCGTGGAACAGGGATTCACCCTCCCAATGGAAACCACCGGGATGAACACATTAAGCCTGCTGTGGTTTCCACTGCGAAGCAGAGGGGCAGCTTGATGAGCCGACATGGTTCAATTAACTCTCTCATGCTCACAACGCACCCAGCCTGGCTTCTTCCGTGCCCACAGGGTGTTCACAGAGCATGAAAGTAATGCTGGTAAGTCTGTGAATTCTCTTTTCTTCTTTTTTGTTCATTCTTTCAGTGTCCCTTATTTGGCCCTTTCACCTTTTCTAATTCATCTGGGGTTTCCTCGCATCACCAGGCATATGTTTGTAACACTGCTACATGTTACATAATCCCCCCCCCGCCCCGACCCCCTTCCTCCACTCATACATCCCCCACCTACAAGCATTACCACTCTACAGCTGAGCAACAGCCTGCTGTATAAAGCTGTCACTCGCCCCCACCCCCCCATGCTCCGCCCATCATTTCAGCAGCCGCCAGTCACGTTCCAGGCAGGCCTGAGTGATTCACTGGGCAATTCTTCCTCTTGCCTTGTCCTGCCCTATATATTTCATGCTGCGACGGAGCTCCCTCCATTATAATCAGGCTGCCTTTTTTGCCAACTGCTCTCCAGAATTTCTAATCCTGGCCTTTATTCAGACAGCCGGCCAGAGTGGCTCTGCAGGCCAGGCAGCATCAACCTGCTGACTCAAATCAGCTCACGCTCTTCTACTTCTACCTCACTGTCTCTCTCTCTCTCTGGCTTTCCTCATCCAAGTTCCCAATATGAACCTTCCCTGGTCCTTTATCTCCCCTTGAAACTTGCTTCTGCAACAGTTCTGACAAATCTGACGTGGGGTGACAGACCTGATCTTTCCACCATCGCTCCTTTGCTTCAGCACGGTGCATGCTGAACTTCTCACCAACCTGGCACAATTTCTCATCTTACTTTTTATGAATTATATAATCAGAGCACAGCAGCTAAAAATAGCATTCAGAGGAAGAGAGAATGATTGCAACACTTTGAGATGCAGACAGACACAGCAAAGAAAACTGCCTCGACAGAAACAGGTACTGCACAGCAAATCTGTTTGGTTTGGCACCGGAGCAGGATAAAACCAAGCTGAGGAATAAAATATCCAAGTGCGATGGAGTCGCTCATGATAGGGTCAAATAAAGCACCTTCTTTTTTTTCACAGTATTTGCAGGATGAATTGACACTCAGCTGAACTCGTGCATCAGTTCCACCTCACACCTTACTGCACTTATGGAGGTCCATGTTACAGATTGGAAAAGCAGTTGCTGAGCCAGCTACAACAAGATCACTGTGTCTATTACATTTTTGTCACTAAATGCGATCAGTAAATGACGTAGCCTGCAGTGCAGTGCCATGAATCTTCTGTTAGATACAGGCTACGGCTGTTTGACGCCACTGTCTTCCATCTGCTAAGTTCTTTTCTGTAGCGCAAATCTAACAAAATGCTGCAGCAATTAAGCACAGAGTACATTCATTATAGATAGGAGGAAAATAAACAGCCTGAGGGAAGCAAAGGTACAGCACTCTAGTTAAGGTCATTCAAGCCATTAACCTCCAGTACAATACTTGTCCTTGACTGGGTAATACAATGAATGGGTAAAACAATACATTTTTGACTCATGGATAGGAATAGTAACATACAGACACAACTGCTAGGCAATTCTTATTCACATTTTTCAGCAGGATATGCCTTTATCTGATGTTCCACCCTAGAATGGATTAAAAAGAAGAGGATTAGCACATTTCTGGAGGTCTATACAGTACAGTACAGGATATTTCCCAGGGTTCCACAAAGTGTTTTTAATCCAGACACCCATCAAACTTCATGTAAAACACCTGCCCATACACCAGCAGCTTAAAACTAAAAATAGAACAGCTGGAATGAAAGGAAGCAGTGGATGAGTATGGTAGCGTTCTTATTACACCAAAACACTAAGGTAGAGGAACAGAACATCTACTGTGTATCACAACTACATTTGTCATCAAATATTTCAAAGAGTGCAATTAATAGCTCTCTGCATTCGACATAGTAGATACTGTAATGCCTATCAATAACACTACAAATATGTCTAGGAGGTTTTTCACTATGTTTTGATATCAAATGAAAAAATAACAAATTAATGATAAAAAATAAAAGAACGCTCTGAGAGTGCATACCTCCAACCAGGCCTCATTATTTTGTCATTCAATCAAACGCTCTGACTATCAGTGACAACAAACCCCACAATGTACTAATCCTCCTGGCAGACAAGGACGAAGAAACCAAAATGAGAAACTTAAAAGAAATGTAATGTAATATTTTATTTTCCTATCACCTGACTTAAAATAATATTATAATAATAATGTTTTCTTTGTAACATCCGGGCTTCGTCTTAGTCAGGGGTAAAGTGAGGATACGAGCACATGTGGCTACTCCCCCTCATCTGTGTAAAACACTCATAACACCACTTATACTCGACATCTGTCTCATTTTATTTATTTATTTTTAATCCTGGTGACAACAATGCTGAATCATGCCACTGTGGAAAGTAACTGTACTCAACTCCGGAGACTCCTAATTAGGACAGACAGATCTGCTCTTTAGAGACTATTCTATCATTAAAGGAGTACCCTGGCATCTATTCACTATATTTACATTACATCTTCTTTTATTTTATTTTCTTCTTTTATTCCACCACTTCCATTTCCTTATGGTGCTGTAAATTACAACCTGTGAAGATGAATTAAAACAACAAAAGTGTTTTGCAATATAATCATGACTGACTAAGACTACTGTTGTACTCATGTGAAATGTTAGCTAATGGAAAGATTTCGTTCTCACAAACCACAACTATCTATTATATAGACTATTGATCAGAAAAGAGGAGAGATTAATGTAGATACAATGATCTGTGAATCTCAGGCCTAAGTCTGCTGAAGAAGATGGTTTCTAGCCACATAATTTCAGAGATTCAGAGACCAGAAAGAGAGAATAAAAAAAGCACAGTGTAGAGCCTGCTTGTCAATTTTATACTTCTTCAACTTTCTCATTAATATGCAGAGTTAGTTTGCACCATTAGCTCTTTCTGTTCACAGGCTACAGCTGCAAGATTCTTTTCTGAAAATGTCACACATTTATTCCATGCACTTGTCTGCGTAAGAGCTGCATAAGAAATAAGAGCTATTAATTCAGCTTTGACTGGGTATTTGTAATCTACTACTGGCTGAGGGCCCTAATAAAGTCAATAAGATATTATAATAAGAGATGTCTTCCTTTTTTAACAGCCTTAAAGTCATATTTTTCCGCAATGCTTTTTTATTTTGCAACATTATTTTCATTATGTTGCCTTAATATAACACCATAGCATTAAAACATCATTATTTGAGGAGTGACCACTCCCTCCTGCTCCAGTGTTTCTCTCAATAAAATGTGATGACACACACATTTTCCTGCCAAAATAATCTATTTTTTGGTATTGACGACCTCCTGCAGCTTTGAGTTATTGTACATTTAGACTCTGATACATAGACAAGACAAGAAAAGACAGGACGAAATAATTACTCATGAAAATACATACAGTAGCATGTTCATCTCACTAGTGTACCTTTAAATGGTGAATAATTATAGAGCAAACCAATAATAAAGACTAAAGTATCTGCCGTCCTGGACAACATCAGCCTTTTGCAGAAACCTACATATTATCTTCTTAACACCAGATCAGTTTAATGTGGCTGCAGGGCAAAAAAAGACAGGAAAGGGAAACAAAGGCAGCAATTAACTCATTAAGTAAGTGTGTTATAACATCTAAAATAGACCAGGGGAAAAAAAACAGAGCAACACAGACAGGCACAAGGACAATGAACAAGAGAAAGGTTTGAGTCGTAGCATTATCTGAGGGAGCTACATCTATTCCACATGAGTGAGTGCAACATGAGAGTGGTCCCACAGTCATTCAACACTAATGATTGCTACCAATTGTCCCTCTGCATTTTAAGTATTTGAGTAAACACCTCTCTGAGATTAAAATGATTAGGCTAACATGAAGAGACGGCGCAAGACATCTGTACAGTTTGTACTGTCAATATAGTCATATCACTGAAGTACTTTAGCAAATGTGCCAGCAGAAAATGCACCTGACATCCCAGTGAGTGACTATAGATTGATTTAATAAGTGCCACTGTGAAATTTAATGACTCCACAAGTCAAGCGTTTGAACTCTGTGAGCGCACTTCACCTGAGTTCTGAGGGTTAGTATTGTCCAATTAATAATGGAGCAGGAGCCCAGCTGACGAACGACACCGTATATAATGCTTGTCATCTCCAGGCCAACCCATAGCACACACACATGTCAACACAAGCAGTGGAGCATTGGACACAGGTCATTGTGGTGTCACATGCAAAGAAACAGTGCAAAAAGCAGAATGGTTGGATATGTGACGCAACAGTAGTTGTGTGGCCATGGAAGGATGAGTGAAGTCAGGCATGGACACAGCCAGGAAACCCTCAATTACAGATTACTATTTGAGTTTTCTCGATAATGCACCAGTATACAAGACTTTTACTCGCAATTTTCTTACTCCTTGTTGTTGTGTATGATATATTAGCTTATTGGGGTTTTTTTTAACAAAACCAAAGTGCAAGAGGCATATACATGATTTGTGTTGTTTCTGTATGGTGACAACACTAGGGAGGAGTGGCAGCTGTACTGTGTAGTAGTGGGAGTGCTGGAGTGTCCTTGAGCAAGACACCACTGAGACCCCTCACAGACCTATGGGATGCTGCTGTGTAGTTATTTGCACCTTATAAGTCCCAATGGAGCTATGAAAAAATATAATAGAATAAAACATATATCATATTACATGACACAAGGTGACACCAGCAGCCACAATGACAACAGTATCAATTCATTTTCTACTATGAGTCCCAGTCCGGTGCTGTCCGAGGTGCTGAAACCAAGTGTCGTGTATGTGTTGTCTTTTATACCTGATTATGTCGTCGTTGTGTCCCAAGTAAAATTTCTGCTTGTGCTCCCGGGTGTTATATACAACTCCCACACCGGCGACAAAATAGACTATTTCCTTGGCGGCGGTGTAGTACAGGTTGTTGCGGCACTGATGTCCCCGGTATCCGTACACCCATTCCAGTCTCAGGTGGCAGTTGGGAGCAGTTCTGTCAGCCATGTCCGCACTTCCGTGTGTGTCTCTCTGTCGCTATCACGTAGGCTTTCCGATAAAGTGTCATTCACCAAAAAGGATTTATTTTAAGCCCGTGTGTCCCATTAGTTCCGTTGCATGTCCACCAGTCCAGTAAGAGCGTTGAAATTAGGCATTTTTGAGTTTCATATGCACTAATAGTCTTCCCGTCTGGTCTGGTAAAAGCTCTCTGTCTCTATTTCAGAAACAGATCTCTATACCTTTGTTTTCATTGTGAAAATATACTTCTACTTCTTCAGCACCGGGCTTGCGGTCTCTTCGACACAGGTCAAAGCTCCTGTCAAATCCTACAAAGATGGAGCTGTGCTGTTGTTCCGCATGCACCGCCCACAACAATGACGGACAGACCTTCTTCTCCAATCATATCAGTTAATTCGACATCCAGTCAAAAAACAAGGAGGGGCAAACACCGTCATTACAAAAATGTTCGAGCCAGATAATGTAAGTTTCTTTACCCTATTATATTTCAGAATTCTTTGGTACTCGAAATAAATTAAATACAATTTTACGATAGCTTATGTACAGAAATACACATGGGAAAAAACAGTAGAATCATTTTGCGAAATAATAATAATAAACAAAAAAAACCATTAAAAAATAATAATAAAAATAGAATCCTAAAAGGTCATTTGAATTTAGATAATTATGTTTTTGTTCCCTTCTTCAAATTTTTTTTCATAGTTTTAGTCTGTCTTTCTTCAGCTTTTGGTTCATTACAATCCTACACTTTGAGCAACATCATATTTAACCTAGATAGTTCCAGGCAGGCCTGAGTGCTCTTTATTTTATTTTGTTTTATTTTATTTTATTTTATTTTATTTTATTTTATTTTATTTTATTTTATTTTATTTTATTTTATTTTATTTTTTAACAGGAAGCTACGCCAGAGATGGACCGCCCCTTTTCTTCGTTGCTTGGTGACAGAGGAAGCTTTGGTCTCGCCATCATCGTATCTTCGTTAGACATCTAGCTAACAGATTAATTCTTTAACGATTGCAGCAATGGAGGTGACAATGGATCCTCTGTTCCTGGCTTGGAGCTATTTTAGGAGGCGAAAATTCCAACAGTGTGCGGATATTTGTACAAAAGTATTACAAGACGGACCATACGACCAGGTACTTAGCCAGGATAGCTTAGCATGCTAGCGATTATGTATAATGAAAGCCTGCTACAGTAGAGTGCTAAAGCAGACAAGCTATAGCAACTGGTGCATAATCCTGATTAGCAGAGTCCTCTAAGTTTTATATGGTCATAGATATATATCATATCATTTAAATCAGCTAATGTAGCATTAACGTCTTCGCCCTGCTTTTTGATGTTCGCTTTGCATTTCATTTTTTCATCCACACCACTTCATCCTTTTCTGTTTCATTTCTCACGTTTCTCTTCAACTGCTTTATTCTTTCAATAACTTACTGCACGCTATGTTAAGGACTCCTCATTGTATACTACCTCAGAGGTAACTTTGACTGCTCGTCTCTGCTTTTTCATCATTTTTATTGATAGTGTGGTTATAAAAGGTGATAATTTAGGTAACAGTTTAACATGACCTCTGTTTAATAGGCTGCATGGAGTCTAAAGACCCGTGCTCTCACAGAGATGGTATACATTGATGAAACTGAGGTTGACCAGGAGGGAATTGCTGAGATGATGCTGGATGAGTGTTCTATTGCCCAAGTGGCACGTAAGTTTTGCTTCTTTCTCACTGCTTCAGAGTCAGTTAATAAATTAATTTAGTCTCTGCTTGATTTGGATTAGCTGATAAGATATTCTCTCCTGTAGGCCCAGGCACATCATTAAGACTCCCTGGAACAAGTCAAGGTGGAGGTCCCACGCAGGCTGTCAGGTAATGTTTGACAGATGATGTTTTTAGAATACTTTTCTTCACCTTTATGATATGAAATAAGTGACATGGTTTAATTTTTAATGAATGTAAGGCCTATGACGCAGTCAGGACGCCCTATCACAGGATTTGTGAGACCCAGCACACAGTCAGGGCGTCCTGGAACAATGGAGCAGGCAATCAAGACTCCTCGTACTGCAAGCACAGCTCGTCCAGTCACCGGTGCTTCTGGTAGATTTATCCGCCTGGGAACAGTAAGTGAATGTGACTGAGATTTTAAGAGTCTGCACTCAAAATCTCAGAAAGAGTGAATTCATTATAAATAAATGTACATGTTTTCCAAATTCTTTCCAAATTTCTTTGATGTGACAGCTTTTCACATAATGCTATTTTTTTTACACTGAAAATTAACACTGTTATGATGTTCCTCTGTGTCTTGTTTCGTCACATCCCCAGGCTTCAATGTTGACCAATCCAGATGGGCCATTTATAAACTTGTCAAGATTAAACCTGGCCAAGTATTCCCAAAAGCCCCATTTATCTAGGGTAAGACTGAGATATGTCTGGCACAAATCACACACTTTCAGTTGTGTTTCAGACATGTGAAGTAACCAACCTCTCCCTCCACAGACACTGTTTGAGTACATCTTCCATCATGAAAATGATATAAAAAACGTAAGTGGTGAGAAATAGTATAGACTATTATAGTGCAGGATTATAGACAATGTATAATGCAAAAAAAAATCTAATATTTCTCTTGTAGGCTTTAGATTTGGCAGCTCAAGCTACTGAGCATGCTCAGTTCAAAGACTGGTGGTGGAAAGTTCAACTGGGAAAATGTTACTACAGGTGAACTCCTGAACTAACAATTCATGACTTTAAAACCAGCTGAATTTTGAAATGCTTTTAATTATTAATATATTTGATATTTGCAGGCTTGGTTTATATCGTGAAGCAGAAAAACAGTTTAGATCAGCTCTCAATCACCAGGAGGTGGTAGACACATATCTCTACCTTGCAAAGGTGAAAATGTTTTAGCAGCTCTGAACTCCTCATTACAAAATTAAGGTCATAATAGAAAATACTATCTCTACAACCCAAACACTTACTGTATATGTGTTTCCTCCTTTAAAGGTGTATCAGCGTCTGGATCAACCTATAACAGCACTTAACCTGTTCAAGCAAGGCTTGGACCACTTTCCCGGGGAAGTCACCCTACTAACAGGAATTGCGCGCATACATGAGGTATGTCATCATTTATATAAATTTTTAACTCCACGACTGCCTATCTGCAAAGTGAAACTATGTTAACTGTCTTTACTGTGGTATTCTTCCAGGAAATGAACAATATTACATCAGCCACAGAGTATTACAAAGATGTCCTCAAGCAGGACAACACACATGTGGAGGCCATTGCCTGTATTGGTAGCAATCACTTCTACACTGATCAGCCTGAGATCGCCCTGCGTTTCTACAGGTCAGACAAACCGTAATGTGATAAAGTATATTTTAAGTATTGTTACTCTATTATTTTATCCTATCTACGACTCAGTTTGGATTTTCCTCTCTAGACGTCTTCTCCAGATGGGGGTGTATAACTGCCAGCTATACAACAACCTAGGTCTGTGCTGTTTCTACGCCCAGCAGTACGACATGACTCTGTCCTCATTTGAGAGGGCTCTGGCTCTGGTAGCCAATGACGAAGAGCAGGCTGATGTCTGGTATAACATAGGACACGTGGCTGTGGTGAGTTAAAAATTCTACAGAATATCAGACAGTACTGGGATGGCTTAACAACTAACTACACAACACTCCTTTTTACAGTATAGAGTTTAATCCGGAGTTTTGACATTGAACAGCATATAAATATAACAACACATACATAATCTTCGTTTACAGGGAATAGGGGACTTGACATTGGCCTACCAGTGTTTTAAATTAGCCCTGGCTTTTCATAATGACCATGCTGAGGCCTACAACAACCTTGCTGTGTTGGAGCTGCGCAAAGGCCGCGTTGAACAGGTGAGTCATATTTATTTCTACCCTTCACATGAGCTATGATATTTCTAAGATGATGCAACTGTCACTACTCCACACCGTGGGTCCAACCAACTTAATCAGTTGTTTTGGTTTCTTGTTATTTCTCATTGGTATTACCCTGATTATCTTATCTGCGCAAAAAAATGTGGAAAAGCTAGAACAGATTATAAATAAACAATATAATGCAACTGGGGACCAACTCCAACTATTCAAAGTCATTTCATTAATTTTACATTACTATGACTTAGGTGGTTGCCAAATTGGCTCAGTTGCTGTGCCAAGGTCTTACAATAAAGGGGGAACCCTGCTGCACTGTGTGTGTGTGTGTGTGTGTGTGTGTGTGTGTGTGTGTGTGTGTATGTATGGCTGGATGTTAAAGCACAGAGAGACTGCCCCTAAAGTCTGATTTCAATAGTGTATTACACCTATAAAATCATGACAACAGTAAATCACTAACAGATAAAGCCTTTGAGACCAGTCAGGTAAATGTAATAGTCATGTCTTGGTTTTCTGATTTCACAGACTCATAGGCAGCCTACTGTAAATGAGATCACAGGCTGTAGTTGCAGTGAGATAATCTGCCATATGATGATGTAAATGTGTCATCTGGTGTAGAGGTGGTGGAGGCGAGTCATCCCGACATAAGTGGCAGGGTGATTTTCATGTCAGATTTTCATGTCTTACTCACATTATGAAACCATCTTAGTTGATAATAATTGACAAGGCTTTTTCAGATGATAACACTACACTACGCTGTCAACACTATTCATGTTTGTGTTGTGCTCGGTGCAGTCTAAAGCCTTCCTGCAGACCGCTGCATCACTGGCTCCTCACATGTATGAGCCACACTTCAACCTCTCCATTCTTTCCGACAAGGTAATGCGAACCATTTCAATAATCTGCACTTCTAAAAAGTGACATCGTTTAAGACAGTGCATAGCTTCATTGTACAGTCTACTGACGTCATGCCTGTGTGTATGTTTGTCCAGATTGGAGATCTGCAGAGCAGCTACACTGCAGCCCAGAAGTCTGAGGACACCTTTCCAGAACATGTTGACACGCAGCAGCTTCTCAAACACCTGCGGGAGCACTTTGCAGCACTGTGATGGTCTTTATGTACCATCTAAATAATAAGTTAAACTGCAAAATTGTAAAAAAAATAATAAATAAATAAATAAATACATATATATATGTATATAGTCGTCGCAGCTTGGCATTAGTTGTAGATTTGGACATTAGTTTTTGTTTGAATTCATGTGTTTAGTTGTGTAAATGTCCTAAAGTTCCAATTTACTTGCTCCACTTTTGCATTAATTCTACAAACAGTTCTCTGGAAATGGCCTTGTAATAGTATGTTTGTTTAGTTTACAGGATGTTTGTGACAGCGTTAACACCTCTGATGCACAAGCTGCTTCATCCATCATTTATACAGCACATCTGAGAAGCAACTCAGTGGAAAAGACACAAATGACAGCAGTGAAATGATGTCAATGATTTTACTAAGTTCAGATTGTCACCATATGTTCTGTGTCATGAGTTGTCCATGTATGAACTGTCCTTCACACAACTTCCACAACATTGTGGAGATCTACAGTTTCTGTAAAGGTGGAGGTTTCTCTGATGTACTGGTAGTTCACTGTACTGTATAGTTTTGTATAATACAAATACTTCTGTATATAGCAAAGGTGAAGATTTTATTTATTACAGTAAACTGAGTAACAGAAATTTTTATAGATGTATTTTTCATATGGCAGTCTTTCTTGCCATTTTGTAATCTCAACAAATCCAATAAAAATGGCCAATTCACAAGACGTATAAAAGTCTTTAAGGTGGAGTTAATTCTTCTTTCAAACAGGTGAAGTCGCAGAAGTCGGTGCCATTTCACAGATCCATTTCAAGTCGTGATTGCAGGGGGCATCATTCCAACCCTTAAAGGGGTTGTTTCTGGGATATGTGGCTGCACAGTCCTCATCTCCCACGTTATTGGGCTCTCCATCATTCCAGAACCTGAAACAAACAAAAGTGTCTCATTTGACCACAAAGTTACATTTCCCTCCTTTAAGCCTGTAGTTTTTGATATGTGCTGTGTCTTTTACCCCTCATTCACTCTTGTTCCATCCAGCCATCTCCAAACCCCTTCTACTTCCCAATCTCTTGCTCCGATCCAGAAGCCACTATATATCATGGGTCTCGATGGGTCTTGGTAATGATTTACTAACTCACTTATAGCCAGCTGGAATATTAGAAATGCACAGGCCTCAGAATAAATATATACATTTTTTTTTAAATTTATAAACTTATTTTTTCTATTCAGTGTATTGTCACCCACAATGCAATTTGTGTTGACTACAATACTGAGACTTACCTGTTTTTCTTTGCTGTCTATCACTGCCAAGTCACCACCATACTTCTTGCAAAAATTTCTGCTCTCACCCCATGATTTGCGCATAATAGTGTCAGAGAAAGGGAGGTAGTAACACCGTGAGTTCATAAAAGTCCATCCTGGCAAACAGTGTCTGCAGCCCTCCTCTGTCACCACAGAAAGAGAAGATATTATGTGTCACTGACCCCATCATTGGACATAAAAGCCTGATAAAACCTTACCAAGGCCTCACCTATCATTGGTATGTGTGATTTCAAGGCTGTAATTTCCATCTGAATTCGGTCAACCTCTTTTTCGTAGTCTTTGCTCCTTCTCTTCTGGTGTTCCAGCTCCCACCTGGTAAGCGTCTGTAGACTGATCTCTTTTGCCAACTGTTCCTTGACTTCATCTCTGTTTTTAAGTGCAGTGTTGTATGCATCGTGCAGTTTGGCCACCTCAGCACTGATGTCCCTTACTGTACGCTCGCCATCAGTCAGTCTGTTGTCTGTTAGAAATATAATTATTATGTATAGTTTCATTCATTCTTATATATATATATATATATATATATATATATATATATAAACACACACA
>JAPQRQ010063556.1:5103-17126 GCA_037367365.1 Apogon talboti | reverse complement strand
GTCATTATTGTTTTGGATCCCAGACCCCTGGTAGAAAAGAAACACCTGGATTCAACCTGTCCACAGACTTTTGTCCACATGGTGGACCTGGTGTAAATATTAATTAGGCGACACTGCAGTTGGTGCCTGTTGAATGTGGTTTTAATGTGTAGCATTTGAACTTTGATGTTGTTAACTGTGAATGTCTGCTCTCGTTTACATCTGCTCATAATTGTCCTGTAAATAAGTCAATGTTTGGACTCGTCTCTTTGACACTGGATGAATATTAATGCATGACCATGTGACTGTAGCGTACGTTGATAAAAGTGAACACGTTTGCTCTTTACCTGCTTTTTATTTGACTTTTCAGGAAAAACACAGACTGTAGCGACAAAACGAACACAGCAAATTCAGGAAACAGTGAAAAGTGAAACGTGGCTTTGAATGTGGAAATAAAACATCAAATCTGTGACACAATGATGTTGAAGGATTTATTTAGAAGTGAAACATCAGCAGGAGAGAAGATGGTCATCAGAACAGAAGACAAGAGGACTTTTGTACAGTGATTAAAATCCTTGTTTATTCAGTGAAATAATATGAGTATTTTTCTGTGAAGACCCCTCCTCATAATTCTACACAGAAAAAAACCCTGTTAAAATACATCAGGTTTGTATTTATGTTGGTTTCATGTCAATAGAAATGACATTTGTACCAATTTAACAGAAAAATAGGACTGATGCACCTGAAACACAAAAACACTAAAGACGGAGAAATAATAATCACTGCAATCTTCGTTCTAATATTTATTTAACCTGTATTTTCCAGGAAAGCCCCATGTAGATAATAGGTAATAGAACAATGACATTACATTATTATGGGGTTTTATTGAGAATTCCACCTGTTTTAAGCAGGTTTTTAATTTTTAGTTACATCAGATTGACACTGTGGAGAAGATTCTAAAAATTGTATCCTCAGAAATATGTGTCAATGTTCATTTAATTGGTTTAATTTAAAATGTTCACCTCTTGAAGCAACCGATAATGTCATAATTTTGAAAAAAGTAAAGTAAAAGTAAAGTCAATAACATAATAACTTGGCAATAATGTAATATTGTACATAATAATAATAATAATAATAATAATAATAGGACTAATAATCAACATTACTAATACTTGTGAAGTGAAATTGCCTGTTTCAATAGTTATTGTTGTTATTATTTTCGATTGTTAACCTTAATTTCCCAGAAGGCTCTGCTAATCTAATCTGACCTCATCTAAGCTGAATTAATCTGATTTTATCTAATCTAATCTGAATTAATTTGATCTGATCTAATCTAATCTGATTTGATTTGATCTGATCCTATCTAATCTAATCCTATCTAATGTAATCTAATTTTATCTAATCTAGTCTAATGTATTTCATGACCATGCCTCTAATGCAGTAAATGTACTGTATGTATACTTTTCGTGTAGTGGAGTATTTATTTCCATGTTTTTTTTACCACTGTATTGTTACGTTTACTTCCTTTCTGACTGTATTTGTGTCTATCCTGTTGTGTAAGTGTGCAAAGGCTTGTGTTCTTCTGTCAAACAAACGGATCAGATTGTGATTGTAGAGGTCGACACGTCGTCCTTCACTGTTTACACATGAATCAAAGTCGGACCAATCTGCAGCTCCGTGTGTTCAATGAGTCGACGTCCTGGAACTCAACACAGGTGCGTGCTTCAGTACCGTCTTCTCCTCTGCTGTGGAGAATATGTTCTCCTAAAGGTTTGTGGACAGGCGTTTAGTTTGTCTGAGCTTTTTGAGGGTCTTTGAACACATCATCCTTCTGCCAATGCCAACAGGATGTCCTGCTCCTGCTGCTGTTGTGTGTCTCCCAGTGTCGAACTGTTGGACGGTAAAAACACACATTACAACACTTTATCAGCTTCTGTAAACACACCACACATTTTTATTATTGTACATGCAGCAAGACAGTTATGTCCACACATGTATGAAGTGAAATCATTTTGAAAATCCTCATAGACATGTGACTTTACTGTTTGTGCTGATGTTTTTCTCATCTGCTCAGTGAAATCAGTCACACAAACATAGATGATAGTATTTGTAGATGAAGACATTGCTGCTGCTGCTCATCAGTATGAAAGGATTTATGTTTCACCAGTCCTGAAACTGACACAGGAAAACGTCATTATTATTATTGGACACACAGCTCACATAAGCAGCAACTTAAGTCACAATTCAATTAAAATGTTTGGAATAAAATAATAAAATCCACTTTATTCAGTTGAATAAAAGCTTCCTGTTTATACAATATCAAGACTGATGACTGAATAAATGTATGTTGATTGGTTTATGTCTGTGGTTTTCGTGTCCATAAAAGTTCACAACAAAACTCAACTGTAGTGTCAACCAAAATGAGATCAAGTCCAGACCAGAAACATACACTATAAAGCATAACAATGAAAACCAGAAAGAAAATAATAGGACATATTAAAGGAAAACAAAAGACAAATTAAACACATAAATAAATTATGAATATTGTTTGTTGCTCGTTTTTCGTCAATTTTGTCCATTATTTTTTCAATTCCTGTTAAATTTGTTGATTTATTGATTTTTGAGGAACATTAAATCAACCCGTGGTATTTATTTTATTACTAAACTTAATATTATTTATTGTGTCATCGTTCTTTCTTATGTTTTACACATACCTGCTGTATTTTAACACCCAGGTGTGCGCAGGTGAAGGTCACGTGTGTGTCTCCCGCAGGGAAAAGGAGGCGGAGTCAGCTGATGGAGGAGGAGGAGGAGGAAGAAGCGGGAGGTGAAGAAGAGCAGAACCGCCGGAACATGGACATCTGCGTCCTCAGAGACCAGTACCGCTGGACCCGGGACACGCAGCGGACACGCACCCAGGTGTGTCTGTTCAGGAAAGGTAAGCGGAACTAGAGCCGGAACCTTCAGTGTCTGCGCGTGTTTTTGCGCGAGTCAAACGACATTTCCAGGTTTATCTAAAGGAGGAGGTGATTCCAACAGACAAAACTTAAAAAAAAAAAAAAGAATCAAAGCCCTGCGAGAAAAACTTTCCTTTTCGGAAGAAAATGTTGTTTTTTATCTGGTATTTTTGTTCAGGATACGTCACGTGACTTGACGTAAGACTTCCTGTTATTTCAAAATATAAGCGTTTTAGGTAAACGTGGCCTTCCACTCAGAAGGAGAATGTGCGTGGGTTGTTTTTTAACAAATAATTATGATTAATGACATATTGTATGTTTCTCATTATTAGATGAATGATCATCAGCTGCTTTGATGATCAATAATCTGTTTAATTGGTTTGTTGTGACATTTAAGGATAAGTTCTTGTATTGTTATTTGTTCTTTTTTTATTACTTATTTTGTTAATTTTTGCTCAGTATTTTGTTTATTAGACATTTAGGTTTTGACCCAAACAGACTTTTGAGGCTGTTGAGGATGACACTGTTTTCAGCTTGAAAGACTTTTCATAGATGGGACAATTACAATAATCAGATTAATTGACAATGAAAATAATACTTTGTTGCAGCTCTAGTCAGTATAGGTCTAACAGTTTATTTATTCATACTGTTTTTATTGGAGAACAAAAATATTTGACAATGAATATTGACATTAAACATTAGGACATAAACATTTCATTGTTGGTGACTGATTACGCTTCATGAATAAGGACAGATTTGGCATAAATACTTTAAAATTATTGTTAAAGCTGTGGAAATATGATGTCTGTTTGATCCAGTTGTGGTCGTACATGTAAACAGACACGATTTTCAAGATAATGAAAAATAACATAATTTATCTCAAACAAAATTGCAGTTTGGTTATTATGTCAGAATTGATAAAGACTATTGGGTGAACATGGAGAAGCATCAGTTGAGTTAATTTTAGAAAGAAAATCTTCACTATTTTTCTCAGAACAATCAGGTTCCATTAGTCTATTTAAACATATGGTTTATGTGTATCTCAGTGTTGGTAGTTTTGTTCAAAACCAAACTATACTTTACATATGTTTTTTAGTGAATTTGGCAAAGTTTATGACAGTGAATTTTATTTTTTTACTTGTTAAATTATTTTTTATAGTTATGTACATGTCAAGCTGTTTTTATTGATAAATCAATGACAGTGTCACTGTTCATCGTTTTCCTTCAGTCTCAGAGGAACTGACTGACGCCATCAGCATCATCCCTGTCAATCAGGGTTTGTCGTCATCATGGGAACCAAGCAGCTCCTCGCCGCTTGCCTGTTCGCCACCGGCTGTAGTCGTGGACCCCGGCTCACTGACCTATGACCCCTGGCATGTGCACCTGGACCTTCACCGCAGATCCCGCCCATCTTGCCCCCCCATCAGCAGGTCTGTGGTGTTTACTGTCGACTTTTTTTCTTAATGCTTAAACGGTTAACATTTTAGTTCATCAGTAATGTTTCCAAACCCCTAAAATAATTCATTTCACCCACAAAAAACATAATAACACAAAAAATATTAAAAGACATTTCTACTTTTTGTGTCAGTGTTTGATTGTATTGTATTGGGGGTTGTAGTCACATGTAGAACATGGTTTGAATTAAAATGATAAGATTATGTGATGATCATTTTCATGGTTACAGTAACAAACACATGGTTATGGTTGTTTTGAGGCATAAACTTGGTTAGCGTTGATTAGCACAAAGATCATATTTAAGGCCAAAACGAGAAAGTAAAACAAAAAATATTACGAAAATAAATAAAGGATTTACCTTAAGTCAACCCAGGTTTTTTATCTCTCCATATTAACACCCCCCTCTAAGGTTTGTCTATATTAAACATCACATGCTTTTTTTTTTTTAATACAACCACAAGAGGTCATGTATAACCAGTAGAGGCACATGACCTGTGCTATTATGTATGTTTCCCACTGTTTTTAGCTCCATTTTCAAAGGTTTTCAAACCAGTGAGAAGTGTAGAAGTTGTTGAACTGGTAAATGCATTACAATGTCATGTGTTTTTTTCAAGTTCAAGTTTCTTTGGTTAAGACCTGCAGTTTGTGGGGGCTCGTCCGGGATCAGTTACAGGTTCGCTGCTAGAAAGAAGAGTCAGTTAATCAATAAAACTGATTTATTTGTAGAGTGTAAAGGTGTGTAATGGGTGGAAATGTGGATAAATGGTAGATTTTTCAGATTTTCTGGTCATATATTTAGGATGTAGTTTTTCCCTGGGTTACTATAGGTTTTCTGAGCTGGGTTTTTTCTTTATCTGTTTATTGTCTTTTCTAAACAGGTGTTCGTCTTTGTCTTCTGAGTCAAGAGGAAGAGACCTGTCGGAGTCAGACTCACCGAGCAGCTCCATGGAAAGGTCACCCTGCAGCTCATTCAACAGCACCAGAGAAGAAGAAATTCCCACGGAAGATAAAGACCCCCAGGCCCCTGACAAATCCCGACCGGAGTCCTTCACAGTGGATCCCCTCACTGGATCCCTGCAGAATCCTCCAGACAGCAGCTCCGAGTCCCAGGAAGGTCCTGGAGGCGGATCTGATGGGAGCTCCACCCCTGTGGCGTCCACCAGCGGCTCCACCACCAACCTCCACCAGGGCGTCAGTAACGCTGCCCCGCCGCAGGGCTACAGGAAGCCCCCAGCCCTCGGGTTCACCAGGCAGCTGAGTGTAGGGGGGTTGGGATACAACCAGAACCAGAACCACTACCCATTCCCCAGCAGGAGGACCCCAAGGATCTCTGAGGCGGCTCGGAGGCTCGGCATGTACTCGTCTTTCTGATGGAACGAATCAAAATAAAGAGTTCCATCTATTTCATGCAGCATTTGGGAGGTTTATGACATCACATTTCACCAGTTAAACCAGGGGTAGTCAACCTGTGGCTCCGGGGCCACATTTGGCTCTTGGGCCGTTTTCAAGTGGCTCCATGTGGCTTTGTCAAAAAACATAAGGAAATGAAAAACACATATTTTTTATACATTTTGCTATTATTGTCACAACCATTAAGTCATTCTGATGTTATGCAGTTGTAAAAATGTAGACTACGCTCCAAATGAATCAAATAATAGAAGTGTTAGTAGGAGTAAAAGTAGACGACTTTTTATTTTAGGACACTGAAGGTATTCATCTGTTCACTGCAAAGAAATCCTTCACATACCAGTTGGATTTTGCTGCAAAACACAATAAATGACAAACATCACCATTTTCTATAGTGTGGTTCTGTCATTTCTTTGTAGGTCTACAAATGCACCGAAACTTTGATTTATTCATGACATATTCTGTTCAAACTAATCCTAAAGAGCTTCTTAAACATTCACCACTTTGAGGTAAAACATTTGACTCCAGTTTTTTTTGGTTTTTTTCTATTTCTGTCCTAAAATGGCAGTTTTGATAGCAACGGATGTCGACTCATGAGTTAAACTGTTGAAAATGTCATTAGCAATGATACTATTTTAACAACTTCACAGTGAAATATAGGATTGTGATTATTTTTATAAGAAATGTTTCAAACTGGCATTAATCCCAACCTTCACATAAACATCTACATGAGACATAATATTTAGAATTATGTTTTCATCTGTGTATAGCCACATGAAGAGGAACATGATTCTACGGACGCTCAGAACAGACTCTTCTTCTTCTTCTTCTTCTTCCTCCTCTTCCTCCTCCTCCTAATCAGGTGACGTCTGGTCTTACAGTTCAAACAAATGTGGATCAGAGTTATTTCCTCCTGAATTACAAAGACAAAACTGAGTGATTGTGTCCAGTTTAATTTGCACAGTCACCACTAGATGTCACTAAATATCAACATGCTTCAACCTTCTCTGATTCAAATCACTAACCTGTAGATTTGAATCCATCACTTAATTACAGTTTTTTTTCCCCAGTAAATGGATATTTTATTACAGTCCCTGTTGGAAATAGAACATGGAATGTAAACTCAAACATCCTCTTCATCTGGACCTGGTTCTCAATTAAAATAGGATGCATACTGATGTCTGTTTTTAGTTTTACGCTAACGTTAATTTCTATTTCAGTTTAAAACTAAAATTGAAAGTTTGTGAGTCTGTAGCAGTTAATCATGAGTGAAGATCCCTTAAAATTTGCTGTAAAAAAACTGTAAAACAAATCAATTTTGTGCAGTTAATGATTAAGATACTGTTATGAGGTTAAATAATCTGTATTTGTATTTTTCAGTGTAACAGTCCTATTAAAACCTTTACATTTACAAAGTTCCTCATCAAATCAAATGAGAAAGCATCAAGTTAAAAAGGTAAATTTTATTATTTATTGTTGACATTGTTAATATATTTTAAATATTTTATTAAAAATGATGATTATGATTCAACGTGATTGTAAGGCCATTGTATTCCAAACTTTCTAATATGTCCCAAAATATTTGGTCCTATCAACTTGCACAGGCCAGATCTGTCCAGTTTTTGAGTTATGGAACGGATATGCATACACAAGCAAGTACACAGAGGTCACTTGGCTTTTAATATAGATTTTTGTATTAATATTTTGTTTTATTTATTTTTTCCTTGTATTGTTTCTATTAAAATTGACCCTCTTACGGCGCCGTAGTTCTGAGATAATCTATGAGGTGAAGATGTTTGTCTTGCTGTTGAACAATATACCTGGCCTGACGTATGACGCAGATTGCCGCCATTAACGGGATCGTGAAATTTGCTCCAAGTGAGCCCTCTGTCCGCCTTTAACCACCTTCTTCCCCGAAGTGACAAAACAAAAACAACAAACCGAGACGAAGAACCGGACATTTAACGGGGATTTAACAGGATTAGAGACTGCGAAGCAGTTTGACATCACACTATCATCCAGGTAATGTTAACTCACATTCAGCAGAATTAAAGACAATAAACACCAAAGAAGCGATAATTGATGGTAACGTTAGCTAGTAGCTTAGCATGTTTTGGCTAAAGGAACATTTAGCATCTGAAGACGCTGCATGTCACATTGTTGATTGTTTTAGTAAAATGTTAAAAATAAATGTCCGCGGTAAAAAAAAAAAATGTTAGAGTAGTGATTTACCTGTTGGTTATAGTAATTATATTGCCCAGTTTCACTTTTTCTAAAATCTGTTGAGAACATGTGAAGGACAGTTGTATTCATATTAACAAAACCCGGAACCTCCACTTTAACGTTAATATCTGTGGAATTAAACTGGTTCACATTTGTCTAGTCTAAATATAGTGGTTTTAGACTGAACCTGGTCACATTTGGTCAATATGTGGTTAATAACAGTCTCAAATCACAAACTGCATGTGATAATCTAGTCCAGACTAGAGACGGTAGATCCTGTAGTGGTTTTAGATCTGGACAGGGTCTAATGTGGACTAGGTGGTAAAAAGTAAATTTTTTAAAATATTTCTGGATTTTCAATAAAACGGTGAAATGTCACTTAGATTCTAGTTCTTTGTAGAGAAGTTGAGTGTTGTTTGTGTGTTTACCTATTGACTGTTCTCTTTGGTTGTTTATGTGTCTGTTGTTTACCTGTCGGTTGTTTGTGTCTTGTTTACCTGTTTATTCCAGAGGCGATGGCGGAGCAGAACATCGAGGCCAAGCTGAAGAACCTGCTGAAGCAGGAGAAGATCCAGCTGTGGAATCCTCCATTCACCCTTGAGAATAATCAGCCGGGTCTGCAGCACATGCAGGTCAGAAACCATCACCTGGAATCGATCGTGTCCACAGGTTCAGCAGTAACGAATAAAACGAACGCAGCATCAGCACATGTGGAAATACAGTGTGATGTGTAAGCAGTGACTGTTTTTACACAGAGATGGACACACATGAATGAACCTTAGGTCTCAACAGGCTGAAGACGGAGCAGGAGATCAGATAGAGCTTAATAAATGTATGTGTTATTAACCCATTTAGACCCAAATATCCACCACCGACTAAAACCATCTACTGATGTAACTGTTTAATACCTGTTGATCCACTAATCCTGTCAATACATGTCAATAATTGAGGTAAAATGCAGTTTTTCATCTTTTAATTGTCATCAGATATGACCCGCTAGGATCTGATCTTAACTGGGCTGAACCAGGAAAATAATAACATAATACTCTATCAATAATGTCAACTCCAAACTTTTCTCTGTTCATTCAAAACGTCATTTGGGAGCTGCCACAAAAGTAACACTTGGACTTTATGGGTTAAATTCTTCCGTTTGTCTTGTGTCTGATGAAGGAAGTGTTTTGTGTGTTGGCGTCAGGAGCTGTCGGAGCGTTACGCCCCTCTGCTGGGTCTGTTGGTGTCGGAGGTAGGGGCCGCTCTGGAGGCCATCAGAGTCCAGGCAGTGAAGAGAGGAAACGGAAACAAGACGTTCAGAGAGACAAACATGGCCACGTTGGAGCTGCTGCTGCCCAGAGACAGCAGGAAGGTAGGGACACACAGGACTGGACGGACCCGTGGACCAGGTCTAATGCTGCCTTCAGGTGCTGTCGGGAAGATGAACCTTTCTACTTGTGAAATCCAAATTACCAGTGTGTTATGTTCAAGTGCTTTTGTTGTCATAGCGAAATGAAAAGTGGCTGACACAGTTTTTGGTGACCTGCTAATCATCCGCTAACAGCAGCAGAGTGTTGATATTTGTCTTGTGTATATAAATTTTTCCCAGTTCACCGCTGTATGTTTGACACCTGTGGCCTAAATAAAACCTGCCGCTGTATCTACAATTAATATAATGCAGATATCTCTTAATCCAACCAATGACTTGTAAATGATTGAAAACTCTGTTTCCAGGACCCCAAGACGAAGACCTACCTGCAGACAAGGCTGGACGTGTCGGTGCAGGATGTGGTGGACAGGTAACAATTACACCCGGTTACTATGACAACCACCTGTCCGTCTGTGAGTTTGAGAGTGGCCATTTTTCTTTCCTGCCACAGGATTGGAGATGAGCACGGCCTTAGGTTCATCAAACTGATCCTGAACGGCAGGACTCTGACCGTGGGTGAGTCGCATCTCCATGTTCGCCCATTCTTTGTTGCTGCGTTTTGACGGCGCTGACGTGTTCATGTGTGTTTGGCCAGACCAGCGACTGGACGAACAGGGCGTCCGAAACCACAGTAAGATGATGGTCCTGAAGGTGAGCGACTCTGAGTTGAAGCAGCAGCAGAGTAAAGAGGAGGAGAAGAAGAAGAACCAGAACGAGAGCATCCAGAGGACACAGAAGTGTTTCCAGATCCTGTCAGAGCGAGGTGCGTGTTTTCTGTCGCCACAAACGCCAATACTCGGAAAAGTCTTGAGTTTTAACCTTTTTAGGACGATTGTGTCTCCGGCGCCACATTTGTTTGTTCACCGCCATTCAATTTATCATAACTCCTGAAAACTTTACACTATTGACAGAATCCAAATGTGCAAGTTGTTTTTTTTTCAACCCACGGGTCCCGTTTTTGTGGAATTATTTGACCCGCCCCAACCCAACCCACGGGTAACCCACTGATCCATGCATCACTAGTGCAGATGCCACAGGATTAAGCATGAAGGGTGGAACGCTGACAGTGTGTTCCACCAATCAGGGTTCTTCAGCACATAGCCCTGCCCCCAAGAATCACTGGGAATCTGACAAGTCCAACCTCCACCCCATCTAGGAACTTTTTCATGGAAAGCTTTTTACTGGGTAATTTTGGTGGAAACATGCTGAGGTTTTCCAAATTTCCAGGTAAAATTAAAGTTCCTGCGGTGGAAAATGGTAGATTTTAGGATTTTTGGTGTTTTTATTTGATCACGTCTTTGTAAATGTGGAAAGAGATTTACATATGCGTTCTCTGTGTTTCTGTTGCGTGTTTTCAGATGGCAGTGAAGACCCGCAAACCACACCTTTCCTGGAGATCGGTGACCAGAAGGGAAACCCGCTGAACATCCCCCCCAAGGAGAAGAAGGTCCAGAGCGCACAGATAACCCACAGCACCTGAACACACCATCACAACATTAACATATGTGGAAACAGTATTGACACTAGAGCTTTGCGTCAGGAGGGAGAGTATAGACGTAAAACCTTCCTCACTAGTCGATGGACAAAGGACTGATAGTGTGTGTTGTAGATTTCTTTGTGTTCTGATCATTTCTTCTGTGACATTGAGCTGGTCCGTGTGTCCTTCAGGCTCTGATCCTGGCGATGGGTTTCCACGAGAAAGGTCGATCTCTGATGAAGAAGAAGCAGTACGACAACGCTCTGTGTCACCTGCTTCAGGCCGACCAGCAGTTCAGGTACAAACATCATCTTTCCCATGAGCCCATGGGGCGTCATCGTTACTGTCGTGGTTTTCAACGGTGACGTGATCTACCGCTGTGTGTGTGTGTGTGTGTGTTTGTGCAGTAAATGCGGCTCGGTGCTGCTCAGGTCAGTGGATAACTACGCTGTTCTGCAGCTGGACATCGTGTGGTGTTATCAAGCGCTGGAGGCCCTGTCCTGCCTGGACGACGGCCGGCTCCGCCTCCAGAGGGCGGAGGACTGTTTCATTCAATGTTACGGAGAACAGCAGCAGAGACTGCTCATGATTAAGGTGAGAAGGCGGCGGGAGACAGGTGACACCGGTGACACCGGAGACAGGTGACAGAAAGACAGGTGACACCGGTGACACCGGAGACAGGTGAACACCGGAGACAGGTGACACTGGAAACAGGTGACAGAAAGACAGGTGACACCAGAGACAGGTGACACCGGTGACACCGGAGTCAGGTGACAGAAAGACAGGTGACACTGGAAACAGGTGACAGAAAGACAGGTGACACCGGAGACAGGTGAACACCGGAGACAGGTGACAGAAAGACAGGTGACACCCGAGACAGGTGTCACCAGAGACAAGTGACAGAGAGACAGGTGACACCAGAGATAGGTGACACACCGGAGACAGGTGACAGAAAGACAGGTGACACCCGAGACAGGTGTCACCAGAGACAAGTGACAGAGAGACAGGTGACACCAGAGATAGGTGACACACCGGAGACAGGTGACAGAAAGACAGGTGACACCCGAGACAGGTGTCACCAGAGACAAGTGACAGAGAGACAGGT
>JAPQRQ010063376.1:0-17156 GCA_037367365.1 Apogon talboti | reverse complement strand
AATAAATCATCTGAAACCTGAGAGAAGTTTTTGGTCCTCTGATTCTGGTCTCGAAGCTTCAAATCTAAAATCTTACAAAATTAAATAAAGAATATGGTGAGATTTACCAGGTTCCTCTACTACAGACTGTGCTCTGTCAGCAGTAGTAGTTCTGCATGGACCGGTGGTGGTTCCAAAAGTGATAGTGGTCGACATCTGGAAAAGAGATTTTTGGATTTTACCACCAAACTGCCAACAGGGAAGGTCTGAGATGCAGTTCAAATCACTGTGCATGGGATACACATAGATATATACACACATACATACACACACAACTCCCCCCCCCCCCAAAAAAAAAGGTCAGAATTTACCTGCAGAATTCCAACAGGTGTGCAAATCCAAATCTTTGATCGTTAAGGAAAAATGTACATGTATGGATGCAAGGTATGCTTTTACCCACATGCAATCACACATTTAATGCTCGTGATGATGATAAAGCAGTATTTTATTTGTGTCTATTAATAAACGCGAGCACGATATGATTTCAAGGGCCAACATTTTAGTAAGTCGAGTGAAGCAAAAGTATCCCAATGGATAGACGTTTAACACGAGTCACATAAAACTATTAAGCTGGATTTGTATTAGGTTTTTCGCATTTGACCCCAGTCTGTGACCAAAAAACCAAACAAACAAAAAAAAACAAAAACAGAAGGAAACCTGAACACGGAAAAATATTTAAAATTATTTAAACATCATTTAATATCAAAGGCTTTCATGTCCATCTAAGAGAATTCAACAAACGTTAACTACCTTTAGCTAGTAAATAGCGTTAATGCTAATGAGACAAAGGCACAGTAGCATCTGTCCACGTGATGCGCTGGCCCGTAGCCACACTAATTAGCAAAAGTTTCAGAAAAATCCCCAAATTTTATACTTACGTTTGAAATATAAAACGTTTTAAGAGCGTCCTGCTTAAATTCCACGTTAAAGCGAGTTAAAATGGTGATATTAGCACCAAAGACAAAAGTTGAAGGCCCTCAACTCCGTGCCTGTCCGAGGTTCTTACCTTAAACAACTCCTTTGATTGACTCCTACTTATACGCTTCTGCTTCTTCTTCTTCGTTTTACGGCGATGAGCATTACCGCCACCAGTTGCTCCGGAGTGTGGTTCGATTTCAGGTGAAAGCAGCAATTATTTTTGCAGAATTACAGACAGTGGGGGTGGTCGAAGGGGCGTTGCCGAGTACGCCGGTAGGGAAGTCCGCCATTGATATACTGTAAATCAGCCACAGGGACAACGTTCAGAGTGCAGAATTGAACTGACACAGAAGTAACAAGTCACACTGCCTCACCTATCCTATAGACCACCTCAGGGCTGGACTGGGACAAAAATTCGGCCCTGGACTTTTTGGCTCAGACCGGCCCACCACAGCCTGCATGCAGGTTAATGTACACTAGCACGCTGACCCGTGGGGAACCTTGGGTTCTAGATGTGGTATAAATATTGGTGTGGTAAACTTGCCTCTGATACTGAAGGATTATTTCAGTATCATTTCATTATTGTCAATAGAAGTATTATTTTACTATTGTTTACTGAGGCCTTAAATCTGACTACTTTAGTTAAACTTGTTAGTGAAGATGTTCTTAACATCAGGGAACATCTGTTAGCCAGGATTCTCACTGTGACCAGAAAGATAACCTTTGCCCTTATCAAAACAGAAATGTTTGTGACTAGAAGGATAAGGTTTGTCCTGACCAGAAGGGTAACTTCTTGAAGTTTCGGTTAGGTACATGTCTACACAGAACAAAAGACACACACTGTTTTATAGCACGTCTCATTTAGAAGCTCACGGGAATTGGAGGTGGGCGCAGCCACGTTAGAATCAGATAATGTTGTTGAAGCCCAACCTACAGGCGAAGTTGTTGTGAAAATAAATGTGACAAAGAAACCACAGATGGGGTTCAGTTCCATCATCGCCGTGGTTGAACTGAACCCTCTGCAGAGGCTTTGCTTACATGTGATCTGAGAATAAATCATCTGAACCAAGAGAGAAGTTGTTTGTCCTCTGATTCTGCTCTCGAAGCTTCCAATCTGAAAAACACATGAAATACAGTTCATTCCTTTACTTTCTTGGTAAATTCCACTGGCAGTTTCAATTGAATAACCTCTCAGCTGGCATGTCTGTTTCTGCACATGAAATTTGACACCATGGCCACTTGGCCCTATTGTTTATCTGTTGCTACTTAACCCACTATGATTCTCTTCCTTGACCATAAATAGATAAGTATGCCAAACTGCAGCAGTCAGCTCCTTCCGGATTTTGTGATGCCCGAGACACAGAGTCAACTTCCCTTTTATAAGATACGCACAAGCCCTTAATACCACCACTTTTACTGAACAGTATCCCTCTGTATTCTGAAGCCTT
Source organism: Apogon talboti (assembly GCA_037367365.1). Classification (NCBI taxonomy): domain Eukaryota; kingdom Metazoa; phylum Chordata; class Actinopteri; order Kurtiformes; family Apogonidae; genus Apogon; species Apogon talboti. Next base: position 14,751 of record JAPQRQ010063376.1, on the reverse strand, counting down.
CAATAAAACAACTCTTTGGCTAAAAAAAAAAAAAAGTCTATCCATTCGGCCCCAATATTGATGGGCCCACCGAGAAAACGACCATACGAACACTGGCCAGTCCAGCCCTGGTCCATCCTCTCCTGCCTCAATCTCACTGACTGCACAGAGTAAAGAACACCATAAAACAGCATATAGAGCATTTAGAACAATAAATCCTATTCTACACTATACTATGACTTCTTGTTTCTTCCATCAATTGTCACAGTACTGTGGTAGAAAAATGCACAAAAGAATACATTGAAGTATAAGCCATATATCACCACAGTACTGTAGCAGCAAGAGGCTATGAGTTCATGTAACAGTATCCATGACTGGCTCTAGTACAAATACTAACATTTGATTGGCTCTGTGGCAATAGACAAACCAATATTTCATGGCACAGTACTGTGGCAGTAAGCATTGCCAAATAATAAATGCTAAATAAAAATAACAAACCTGCATCCATTCACACATACACACCTATGTCCTCAAGCACTCACACTTTTCATCTATTCCACAACAAACCCCCAATGTCTCTCAAATCCTATTATATATCCCTGTGCTCCTTCCAAATAGAAAATCCTTTACCCAGTTGAACACTAGTTGATAGCGTTTCTTTTTATCAGACAAATTTTTTGTTCGCAAGGGTGTTTTTACCTACGTGCTGACAATTTCGGCTGTCACCTCAGCTGTCTACAGAGCTGTCAAACTCTTCCTGGTGTGACGTCTAAAAACAACTGATCGGGCCGGGAAACTTTTTGACAGCTCTGAAGAAGGCTGAAGTGACAGCCGAAACTGTCAGCACGCAGGTAAAAACACCTTTGCAACCAAAAAATTTGTCTGATAAAAATAAATGCTATCAACTAGTAAAAAGAAGACAAAATGAACTTAATCGAACTACCAGTTGAACACTGTCCCTCCAACACTCATCTTATGCAGCTTTATTAACAATCCTTCCTTCCACATCATGTCATACGCCTTTTCTAGTTCTAGATGTGGTATAAATATTGGTGTAATAAACTTACCTCTGATACAGTTCATTCCTTTAACTTTCTTGGTAAATTCCACTGGCAGTTGAACAACCTCTCAACTGGCATGTCTGTTTCTGCATATGAAATTTGACACCATGGCAACATGGCCCATTTTATTTATCTGTTGCTAGGTAACCCACTTAAATGCTACGATTCTGTGATTCTGGGCATTTATAAGGCTATTGTATTCAAAAATTACTAATATCTCCCAAAATATTGGTCCTGTTGTACCAATATTGGTAATATTGGATACAATATCCTGCTGCTAGTTGGCTGTCTGTCTGTCTGTCTGTCATGTCTGTCTCCCCTGGAGGGTTACCATAGTGTGCGCGTTGAAATCAGCACACCAAACCACTTTACGGCCATGTGTCCTTGTATCTTTAATACATCTTCCAGAACCAGCCTTTTGCAGGGATTGTAGTAGTTAATAAAAACCACTCCCTCCCCCTTCTCCCATATTTCCACAACTACGAACTCCTGCTCATCTCCTTTATCGAGGACTCTATATGGAACCACTTGTCTTGTGATTATATGGACTACAAAATATAAATTAAAACTAGTAAATGCAAGTAAACCAGTCAAATCGGATCAACTTTCAACCTTCTTGGTTTATATACAACAGACATTACGGTAACCGCTTTCGGCTTCACTGTAAAGGCATCATTACGGTAACGACACGGAACTTGATAGTGTCAAACATGGCGCTGTCCTGTTCAGGTCTGTGTACCCATTTGTCTTTGGTCCGACTCTGTGGTCTCAGGACAAACAGGATAGCAAATGGCCTTAAATCACCCTATGTGTCCTGTCCGCCCAGGTACGACCGAAACCCTTAATGGCTCATTATGATTTGTCGCTTTATGTTATAGACATGCTAATATGAGTAGCGCTAAGCTAGCATGTTTTCTGTGACAGAAACTGCCTAAACAAATGTAATAAATGCATATTCCGCTTAATACTATGCCTGTAGACCTGGTTTGTCTAACTAGAGAGATGCTCGGTATTTGTCTGTAATATATTACTAATTAGAATCGATATGGAATGTTTAGATCTTGAGTTTCACTTTGTCGATATGGAAAAAAATATTTAAGATTTTTTCCATTTGCATTTGCAGGTTGTCTCTGTGTAGACACTACACATCATCTAAAGTTAGACGAGGCATTGGTCGGTATGTTTCCTCCAGACTCCAGTCTGCAAATGATAAATATGAACAGTTCCTTAAAAAACGATTTCCCCGCTTCTATCAGCTCTACCACACTTTTGTGGAAGGTAAATTTAAGTGTTTACACTCCTTGTTTACTTCTTCATTTCATGGTTGTTGTTATTTCTTTACTGTTGTAATCAACCTTAACATTATGACTTCTGACAGGTGTAGTGATAATAATCTGGATCATGTTACAATGGCGCCTTTAAGGGAGTGGGATATATTAGGAAACTAGAGAGTATTTAGTCCTTGACGTTGATGTATTGGAAGGATCAAAATGGCAAACCACAAGGATTTGAGTGATTTTGAGTAGGGCCAAACTGTGATCCCCAAATGATTGGGTCAGAGCTTCTCCAAAACTGCAGGTCTTGTTGGGTTGCCCCGGTCTGCAGTGGCTGGACTCTACCAAAAGCAGTTTATGCAAGGATAACCAGATCTCAGCCCAGATGTGGAGCTTTTGTGGGAACATCACATTATTACCACCCTCCTAATATTGTGTGGAGGCTTAAGGCGTGCATTCCACCTGATCTTTGAAGGTATAGTGTGGTTTCTGACACTGAGACAATTAACAACAGATACTTTAAGTCCTGGATGTTGTAACATGGGGACTCATGCATTTGTTTGTCCAGCACATGCCACAGATGCTTGATTGGTTTGTGATCTCCTTAGGCTTCTTTTGGAAGCCACTGCAGACCAGGATCATTCAACAAGACCTTCAGGTTTGGAGGTGGCGTGACCTAGTCATTTGATAATAACAATTTGGATATTTTCCAGCTTCTAACATGTCAACTTTGAAGGCTAAATATTCATTTGCTGCCAACTATCCCACACATTGACACGTGACAATGTAGTAAAAATAATTAACATTACCAAGTCATGTGTCAGTGATCATAACCATTTATCAAGATTATAAGTCTTGTTTTTTGTTTTTTTTTTATCTCACACACATTCTCTGTTTGCTGTCTTGTATATGTAGGCGCAAACAAGTAAATATAAAAAATCATTATTTGAAAAACATCAAACTTAAAATAATTTATATTAAGGAAACATTTTATATAATTGAACCAGTTTTATTAATCTGTGCACTATATTCATTCTCTCACAACTTTACATGAAGCTTCAGGTCCATTCTCAAACTTTATATTGTCTTGGCACTAATGTTTTTATTATTTCAGGATTCAAGCTGCTCTTCCAAGATGCCGGGGAAATGAAGAGGATAAAAGTAAAGATGTTCACTGATGGAATAACGTACAAGGACCTGCCTTACAGGGACATGGAGAAACTCCGTCAGGTGGGTCAGTGGGTTGTGGTATCCCTTATACTGAAGCAGAATGGGCGATTTTACACTAAACTTTACCACTAAAGCTTATTCAGTGCGTTAACTTATAAGATGGTGTGAGTATAAACATTTCAAAGAGCAACAGCTGATTTTTATTTTATTATCTCGTGCACTTGGATTTGAGGTACCAGAGGAGTACGAATATCTTAGCAAATTGTAAAAAATTGTTGTTAAATGACCAGTGAATTTGGATGTCGGACACATTAATCGTGTCATCTTACAGTAGTTTTAATACTTTGTGTTTCTTAGCTTCGCAGAGATATGATCAAGGCCATTCCACTGGTGATGATATCCATCCCTCCCTTTGCCAATTACCTGGTCTTTGTCTTGATGTGAGTTACTTTGAAATATTCTTTTCCTGTATGTGTGTGTGTGTGCAGTCTGTGTCAAAGTAACATTCATAAACACTACATTGCATCCTTCAATGTGTGGGATTTTCTTTCCCGTCCTTATGCCTCTCAAATCCTGCTTCTTTCCCCTCCTGTTCACTGCCAGGTACTTTTTCCCCCGCCAGCTCCTGATCCCTCATTTCTGGACTCCACAGCAGCGGGTGACCTTTCGAGGTGTGTACCATTCTCTCAGGGCCCAGCACCACCAGCCGGTGCTCAGAGGACTCGAGTATGCAAGTCACAAAGTCAAAGATGTTCAGCTGCAGAGTCACCTGAAGGAGCTTTGCACCAAAGTAGGTGAATGATTTACTGTAGTTTATTTACTGCAATGCATTTTCAACCCTGTGTCTTGTGCGAAGCCTGCATTTAGGGACATTCTGTGCATTTTTAGGTACAAAATGGAGCAACCCCTAGAGCATCTCAAATCCTCGCTGTTCGAAGCCTGTTTTCTGGACACCCACTTGGTATAAAACGGATGCGAGTGGATCAGATGGTCAGTAGAATACTTCCTCTCCTCCCTTTGATTTACTTTGCTACCCCCCCCCTCGTGAACTTGGACATTGATAGAAAAATGTCTGTGCTCTATTTTCATTCTGCTGACCAGAGACACATCAGCCCACTGCTTTTCTTGACGCCTCGTCTCCCGGGCTTCCTGATTGGCCGGAGGCTTAAAAGTCACGGCTTGGAGCTGCTCCAGCTGGACCGCGCCCTCAGCAGACTGGGCATTCACCAGCTCAGTGACTCTGAACTCAAACATGTGAGTGACTGTTTTGTAAATGCAATTATTCAGCAGTCATAGATAATGCTGTATAATGAAGTGTCATCAGTAATACTTTGTCACCAGGCCTGTTATATAAGGGGACTCAACTCTGACAGCCTCAGCGTTAACCAGTGTCGTGACTGGTTGTCCCAGTGGCTTCAGGTCTCCTCCTCACTGAAAGGTATTTTTATTTTGTTGTTTTGCGGCTTCTTAAGATGTCCCTTTAACATTTCTTCTCAAAGTGTGCGTTATTGTTCTTTTTCTGCAGAGTCTGAAGTGTCGTTGCTTTTGCACACCATTGTATTACTCTCTGCCAACTATCCAAATGGTCCCGGCCGCCACTGACAGGAAGCCTGGCCTTGCACTTCCGAAGCGCTGTCAGCATCTCCCTTTTTGCCAAGGAAAAAACATTTTAAATGTGCACAAAGCAAGATTGTTAGGTTTGGAAACATAGTTTTAGGCTTAAAGTCAAAGCAGTTCTCATGGAAAAGACTTCAATCCCTTCTGGACACTACAGAATTGTCCTATTTGCTCATTTATGTTGTGTACTAACTACTGCATAGGGTAAATCTAAGATCTTTATCAGGAGACTTAAAACATGATAGGTATTGTTACCTAAAAATCTTGCTTAGCACAATTCTTTTGTTTTGCAGAATATAATTTTGAGGGGTTTAAACCCAAATATGAAGCACTTGACTATTTACTGGGATCACCTGTCACTGAATCTCATATTTTATCACTTTAAGGTGCAGATCTGTTTACTTCTAAGCTAGCACATTATTACAAAGTTACATATACAAGGTAGAAAGCAGTGCTTTTGTGGAATGTCAAGTGACTTGTCACATTCCAGTGATTAAAAAAAATACACATGAAAAAGCTTTTATGTGGACACGGTAAATACTTTTACATGTTCACTTAAACATGTACTGTATGTCCTCATAGTTTACCTCATTTTGTGACTGGCTTATTTCTGTACTATCAGTAGTGCAGGTTGTGGCAACATTGTACATAGCTTATGAAATAGGTTTTTTGCGTGTGCGGTCTTGGAGGAAGGAAATTGTCAAATAAGGAACTGATCGTTAAATACTAGCGGACTGCATCAAAGCACCCTCAAGGTGAAAATGTCACTAGAATTTTAGAAAATCAATCAGCCAAATTGCAAAGACATTCATGCTTGATTTTGAAGTGAAAACAGACCCCTCATTGTAGTAATAGTATAATATAATAGTAATGTTCCCTGTATGTTTTGGGGGTGCAGCACAGCAGTAATGCACTGTTTCAAGATTTGTGATGGCACTTTATTTGACCGTTTACTTTGTGTTTTCTGTTTCTGGGGGCTTAAAATGACAAACTTATCCTAGTCAGATCACACTTTTGCAGTTTCATTCTAGCATCTTACCCTTTCAATAGAACAAAGAGGAACTGCTTGCGTTGCGTGGCTTTTGTTGTAAAAAAAAAAAAAAAAATTGTACAAAGAAATGTCATTGGCTTCCTGTGCCTTTCGCAAGGATTGGCACAACATATTTGAAATATGAGTTGCAAAGAGATGTTTTCTTTTTAAGAAACTTTTTTTTTTTTTATTACATCTGATGTTTGCAGAAGTTTTGAGTGTTGTGTTGTTGTGCCAATATTATATACATTACAAGTGGATCTGTTTCTGAAATAAATACCCTTATGATGTCTTGTGTTTCACCAGGTGGTATTTAAAACACATTCTAATTATTTCTAAAGAGTTCCGTCTTAAAAACAGAAAACGGGAAGCCACCACAACATAAAGCCCTACCATAGGAATCCAAAGTCTCTAACATAGAAGGAATAAGATCCTCTCAACAAACAAGAAACTATATGACTGGCATTAAATTGAACAGTAATCCTCAAAATGAGTCATTCACATTTCTAAGCTGGGAAGTACTGTTGAACCATTAAAATTTGTTTATCCAAGGGAACACAAAGCTTCCAGACGAACAAGTAAATCCAAACAAAGGGTCTAGTGAGAGTGACTGGAGCTGGCAAATCCTCAGGTCTGAAACTCGATCACATGACTTCGTAGCCTCTGCGGATCCCTCTCATCAGCAAACAGGCAAACGCAATGCCAATAACCTGACAGGAAACGGAATACGACAGACATTAGCATTTCATAAGTTTATCTACAACAGTAATAAATAAAAATCAAAAGTAATGCAATTTTAGTTTCTACAAGGTGGCTTTAAATGAATCAACCAGTGCAGGTGAGCAAGTCTGTGCAAACTCACACATTGTGACTTTATTCATGATACAAACCTGCAGGAAGGCAATCACGAGAGCTGCAACAATCACCCACAGGAAGTTCTTCTTCAGTTTCTCTGCCAGAGCATCATGACAACCCTTCAAAGAAAAAGAAAAAAAGAATCAACTTGTATCCTTAAGTAAATAATACTATTTCACATTTTGTGGTCACTAGACAGAATAAAAGCTTCACACACTGACAATTACGCCTTACAAAAGCTCTAAGGAGAAATGTGTTAGCAAACAACTGCCTGTCCAGCTGACACAGAGCGACATCTCACTAGAGTTACAGTTCTGGTCATCTGATGAATCCAAACTCAATATTTACCCTAGAGTTTAATCCGCCTTAGTCTATTGGTCTAAAAACATTTGTCTTTACTCTGACCTGCTCAAGAGCAATTCACTTGTCTGATGTTTAGAGGCACAGTGAGAGTCTTTTTCAGATGAGGTTGGGTCACATTTCCTGTGTCACTACATCAACTTCTTTCATTTTATTCACAGCATTATCCATAAGTTCACTGGACTGATATTGGATCAGTTATGTCAGTATATGCGCATACCAATTATACAGAACATTACAAAAAAAAAAAACATCAAATATCTCCATTTGGATTTTTGACATCAGTGTCAGTGTGGAAATGACCTTAGATTAATTCATATAAATATACTACCAAAGTTTAATTTAAATAGGATAATGACTTGACATCCAAAAGCATGAGCCACGGAAGAGTTTACCATTTGGTAGACTTTAACAGGATCTGTCATGGCTCCCGCACCACAGCCTACAGTCTGATTCACACAGCAGGAATCAGGCACAGATCTTCCATCAGGACTGTAGTTTCTCCAGTCCAAAGAACTGTTGATGCCACAGCAGTGCAGCTGAAAGTGCAACATGGGAAATATTTAAACCTTTATATCACGACTAGCTCAAACTGCCATGTCACGACAGCAACTAACAGGATGTAGCGGTGTTATGTAAAGGTGGTGTCTAATAAAAGCAAACAGTGAGCAACAGAGTTTACACTAAACTTACATCCTCCTGCAGTTTGTCCACAGTCTCTCTGAATTCAAAGGAGCTCGTGTTGTAGTTGGTAATCGTGTCAGCGAGACTATCCTGGACAACATCGCCGATCTTGATAGGAAACAAAAACCAAAGGCTGGATTAAACCACACCCTCTTCAGCGTCATCAATTTAATGCACCGTAATTCCACATAATTCCACACTCACTTTGCCTCTGAAGACGTATCCAGCGATTGCTGCGGCGATCTCAACAAGGATGATCAGTGACAGAAGGATGGCAAACTGGAAGAAACAAATACAACCTATTTTGTCTCTAAGTGTATGTATGTTTGGTACACACGGTTTAACCATCTCTTTCCAAAGTTGGATCACAAAATTACACACAGCAAACATCAATCAACATGGTTGTTGTTTTGTGGTTTTAGATGCTACAACATGAATTACCGTGGTGATCATGCAGTAGTTCTCTTTCCAGGCGCCACAGCAGCCAAAGAAGGTGATGAAGAACATCACCACACCGACTGCCATGAGAACAATGGGAACTCCAGAGGCTGATGCGTCTTGGATATGAAGGGATCTGTGCATGGATATTTGGGCCAGAATTCCCACGACAATCAATGCCAGGCCGCATAACTGTAGAAAAGAGAGCAGCTTTGTTCAGGGAGAGATCTCATGCCTTTAGTATAAAGACCATTTCCACACTTCTCATGTAATAAACATGTTTCCTTATCAGAGCCTGCAGTGGGAACCACAATGTTGCACTTCTTTATCACATAACACCTTCCTCAAGCAAAATGACTTAGCACCGGAGGCAGATGAGAGGAAATGGCAAAAGTGTTATGTTCCTGTATGCAGATGGTTTGATGAAGAGATGCCGTCTTCATCCGACATGGTTTTGTGTGGCGTGTCGATAGCAATTCCCCAGATCTTTTTCAAACACTGAGTGGGTTGACTGTTTGACCGTGATCAGCCAGGATCAAGTAGCACTAAAGCAAATATTACAAAGAACTGCTTCTACTTTTACCACACCTACAAAGAGCAGACTGTACAACTAGCAGGGAGTCTTAATTCTGAATCTACTAATCCACAAAACACCTTTCCTACTCAAGATCATAAGTTATGCCTAACACTTCAAAACTAATAACTTTGCAACAATTCAAGAAAAGCATGTGACATTTTGACATATTTTTGTTGATTTCTTAAATTTCCTTATAAAAAAGTGGCTTATTACCTTTATGCTTTATTATTATTATCATTATTATTATTATTATTATGTAAACAATGTGCAGTATGGCATGTATACCATAATGCTGCACTACTTCTTCATAATTTTATTATTATAAAATAAATATTTGAAAACATGGTTTATTGATGAAGGTGTGGTTACTGGGAATAAGGATGTCATCAGTCAAGTCATCTGGGTTTACTTAACACACTTCAGTATCAGAAGGGAAAATCAGGTGACGCTGAGTAATTACTAAACAAAAACTCACAGATAGTGACTTGATTATAATGATCCACACATACTACAAACAACCAAAACATGTTAAAACCTTACAGATGTTCAAGTTATGAGTCAGGTTAAGAATATGAACTTTCCTATCACTATGAATACAGTTGGTACAAAGCAAAAGCAAACATACCCCAACAGGAAGTAGCACAAAATGAGGTCATAAATTAATTTTAGGTATAATACACAGCAACAGCTTTTGGCTCATTATTAACTCACAAAGCCTCTATCATATTTTTAACATTTATTACAAAGCATCACAAGTTCAACTGAGAACATGAACTTGAATTTGTTATTGTAAACAAATAAACAAAGCTCTCAGTCTCGTAGAAACAAGCGCAATTCTGAAAAATTAACAGAATGAAGTATGGACAGTTAGACGTTTTAAAAAAACGCCTGTCTATGGCCATCTCTCTCATGACACTTACAGTTATGTTAAGCCCAAGCTAGAGCTCTCTCTTTTTTTGACTCCGCCAATGTAAATATTTGATCTAAGGCAAATACATGGCTAATGGTTGACGTAGGAAAACACAGAGGCATGAAGTGAGCAGACAAACACAGAAAAGACACAAGAAAGAGATGAGGACAGAGTAAGTGTTGAGCTGCTGTCGTACTTCATTTCAAACTGTGAAAAGACCTGAGAATAAATACAGCTTTGTCACATTGTACTTCCTCCTCTCCTATCAGACAATGAGCTTGCCTTTTTTTTTTTTTTTTAACTTGGTGAACACCACTGTTTAAAGTTTCTAGTGCTGCTGTATCAGTGAAGCGGGGGAAAAACAAAAGAAAACATGTGGATCGAGATGAGTCACATGATACAGTTCACGCTACACTTTGAGATATGGTCATAAGATTCACATTCCATCATCACCACCTCACTTGATGTCATACACACAGTGACAAAAATGGCAGTTCACAGCTAATGTTAACAGTATGCCAGGACAAGCAGTTAATGTCCTGACCCGCTTTCATCAGCCATGTAAGACTAAGAATTCGGGAGGTGCTCATAGACTAAACGTGGGTGTCAAGAGTGTGTGGAAGTGCATGTTTACTCATCAGATGATTTCACAGATGATTACACACTGCACTGCAAGCTTTACGTGGGACAAAAAGACCACAATTCAAGTTCAGAGGCACAAGACTGACCAAAAGGTGAAATGTCACAAAACTAGTCTGGTGGTGGAAAGAATCTAGCCCACCAAAACAATAAGATGAATTATGTTGATAACAGTAATTACACACAACAACCAAACCCTCACCATGGTTCCTGTTTGCTTCGTGACTGCCTAGAAAAAAAAAACCCTTTTTGGCCAAAGCACACTTCCTTCACTTGTCAATAACATTGCGTGTAGGTGGTGGCCACATTATTTCAGCAAAGAAATACATGTTTAACCTGTACTTACCCAGAAAATGAAGTTGAAAAAGAAGATCAGGAACTTGACACATTTCATCCCCCCCTCTACAGCCATGGCTGGTTTGGATCAGTTTCCTAAATAATAAAAAAAAGGAGAAAACAACCACTTCTTTGACATTTATAAGACTTCTGAACATTACATCAGCTGTAATAGGAGCAGCAGTACACTGGAAGATCTGAGTCACCCCCAGAGGAAACTGATTTTAAAGCTATAAAAGGCTCTGAGCTGTGAAGAGGACAGCTTTGACAAAGTACACATTTAGTTTTTGTTTCTCTGTCAGGTCAGCGAAGCCACAAATCTTCCAGTGTTTATAGTAGTCACACACATATCCATAAACCCATAAACATACTAATTAAATCTAGAACTACCTGCTACTTTGTGTTAACAGACTCACAAAAATGGCATTACTGGGCAGGAATTTCATCAAACAATGCCGGATAAAGAGTTGAAATCAGTGCGGGCCTGGGCATTTGAACGCATCCCAATGGAAAGTGCCGTTTTTTTGGGAGAAGTGGAGCTCATCCATCCGGCGGCCCCCGTACCGTTAATCAAAGCTAACAATATCCGCTTTGTCGAATGCCAAATTACAAAACCAAACCCAAGAGCTTTACCCAATTACATTATTTAGAGTATTAGTCAAGTAAAAACAAAGACGGCGACTCGGTTTGCGCAAATTTTCCTCCATAGCTGAAATCAAACAACAAACGGTTTTACAACGGCCGCTGCTTTTCAACGGACGCTTCTACATGTCTAACTAAAAACAGTTAAAATAGAGGAAAAGTTCGTCGCTTCGGCATGTTGTTGAGGCCTACCTTCGTGGAGAAAGGTCTTGAAAACAATGCGGCGAGGGGGAAAATACGACCAACTGTTGAAGCCCAGACCAACTTGTACAGCTAGTAGTCCCTCCTTCTGAATCACCTCCTTCACTTGAACGCACCGACCGTAAAGTACCACTAAAAACAGAGACACATTCACGGTCTGCTCGGTAAACCCGCATACTGGACATAAACTAATCAAACCAGGGGCTCAATATGATCTCAAGTGGGCCAGTAAAATAATGACAAAAAACTATAAATAATGTGATCTCCAAACTTTTCTCTATGTTTTTAGAGTGAAAAGATTAAAATTATATTATGCAAATGTTTACATCTACAAACCAAACTTTAAAATGTGAATAACATGAACATGAAATTTCTTAATGAAAATTATACTTCAGCTTATCATTGACACATGTCCAACTTACAGATAGCAGTGTATTTACAAAGACACAAAACATTTAGTAACAGACATAAAATCTATAAACACCCAAGTGGCTTCTGTGTGTGTGCATACATTTATGTATGTGTATCCGCTTTCTAACTGAAAAACCGGACAGACCTAGCCTTTGCCTTTTGGAGTACTTATGTATTTTGGGGATCAGACTGGAAAAAATGGCAAGTTGATTGGAATAATGTTTTAGGAGATATTAGTAATTTTAGTATACAATAGCCTTACAATCACATTGAATCATAAGCCCCTTTTATACAGCACTTCTGCTCTGTTCTGAATATTTCACCTTTATTCAATGATGGCAAAAGGGTGGGATCACCATCTCACCTTTTATCTTGGATCTCTGTGAAAAAGTGGCCTTACAGTCACACAGCCACATCATAGACTGGTCATTGAAGTGGGCTACCCAGCAACAGATAAACAAGAGGGCACATTGCCATGGTGTCAAATTTCATGTGCAGAAACAGACATGCCAGCTGAGAGGTTATTCAACTGAAAATGCCAGTGGGTTACCTAGCAACAGATAAACAAAAGGGCCCATTGCCATGGTGTCAGATTTCACATGCAGAAACAGACATGCCAGCTGAGAGGTTATTCAACTGATAATGCCAGTGCAATTCACCTCATCATTGAGGTGGGTTACCTAGCAACAGATAAACAAAAGGGCCACGTTGCAATGGTGTCACATTTCATGTGCAGAGACGGGCATGCCAGCTGAGAGGTTATTCAACTGAAAATGTCAGTGTAAATATGTATATGTATATATACACATACAAAACATAATGAGGGCTTCTGTATATTGTGCATGCATGTGTGTTTGGGGCATTACAAAATCCCGAAAGAGCTGACTGCTGCAGTTTGGCATTCTTACGTATTTTTGGTTAAGCAAGAGAGTAGCGAAAATGGCAAGTTGATAGGACCAATATTTTGGGAGATATTAGTTATTTTGGAATAAAATAGCCTTACAATCACGTTGCTACGCCCAGAACGCTTTCATGGTGACTGCTGGACAAGTGCGGTACAGCATGTATGAATACAGGACAGCATAAAAACGACGGTTCTTTTATGTTTAATACAAAACTGCACAAAATAGATGTGACAAAAATTGTAATTACACAAAGTACGTTTCTGAAACATGGAAAATTACTGATAATAAATTGGATGTGGAAATAGTGATCAAAATATGACATCTCTATTTTATTTAGCTGTGATAAGAATAATTGTAGTTATCTTAAATAACTGCAATATGTTGACTATGTAATGATTGTACCAGTCTTACTGGTGGTTAAAAACAAGGTCAACTCATCTATCTGTATGCCCACAGAAAACACTTGAAGCAATGCTGCAGTTATATTAAAGCTTTACTAGACAGTACCACAAAAACCATAATATTTTAAAAGCACACTGAAAGAGAGAGGAAACCAGACTTCCACACCTCCTCTGGACAAATCTAACATGAACATGACAGAATATGGCCAATCGTGGGTCTTTTCAGTGAGGGGAGATAAAAAATATAATTAAACAAAATAAAATATAATATTTGTATAATATAAATAAATATAATACTCCCCCCCCCCCCACCTTTTTCAGGAGAGAATATAGATATTTAGACCTAATATCTGTACTTGTTTTATTAAGATAATTCTAATAATTATCAATAATCACATACTTAGTTCACTTAGACATCACAGGAGGCTTACAGAAAAAAAAGAAAATGCCAAGGATAAGCCAGATAGATATAATTTTATGATGAAAATAAACTATATATCTATCCTCCTCCTGTCTCTTAAAAACAAATGATTATCAGTGACGTTTTAAAAATTACACTCTCTATTGAGGTTTCGCAGTAACAAACCTAATTCCTGAAACATTTCCTCTTTTGCACATTGGCTAACACCCTCCAACCATGGCATGACTGTGTCCTTGAGCAATATGTAACTGAGAATTCCACCCCGAACAAAAGAAAAACTGACAAAGTAACCAAGTAAGGAGTTTGTCCTCTTCACTCCTCCAGAGCAGCTACATACTCATCAAACCACATCTCATATAGTTGCAGTCATTAGATTATTTCCTTTCATCTGTCTCCTGCCTCTAACTGACAACAGAATAATTTCTCTCCAGTTTGGACTGTTATGTTCTTAAATAACTAATATGTAAATGTCATCAATTGTCAAGCATTTAGTGATGGTCACATATCTGATACAAAGTTTCTACATAATGGCAGGAACAGTTTCTTCCAGGCTGTTGATAATGAAATCACCTGAGCCTGAAGCTAAAAATTTGTTGAATAAGAATTTTTTTCAGCTGTGCTTTCAGTGCAGATCTCCAACTCATGATACATGTTTCCTCGCATTTCTGAGGTTAAGGTCAAATACAGCAGAAAAGTTATTTAGTATGAACTTCACTCAAAAAGAAACACCTTGGGACGCATATTTCTCAGCAGATGATGATTGGTTAACCTCCTAGGACCCACTGTCCACGTATGAGGACAAGAAATTCACAGCTTTATACAAAAAAAAAAAAGAAACAA
>JAPQRQ010063275.1:0-17170 GCA_037367365.1 Apogon talboti | reverse complement strand
TGAAAATACCAAGATAAAAAAACCAAAAAACTTAAGTTTTGGAAGTGTTATTAGATAATTTATGTTAAATAGTGTTTTCTTATTTTAAGTGTTCATACATCTTTAGACATGTTTATTTCTAGATTTAAAAATCTTAATTCAAGAATCTTGTCAAGTGAAATCTTGCTGCATGGACAGATAATTTCACTTGTTTTGAGTACCTTTTTCCTCAGATTTAGTGGGTTTTTTTCTTGTTTTTAGGCACCTTTTTTTGCAATATTAATCACACAAAAAAGACATCTGTTGTGATTTTTTTATATCTTAGAATGAGTAGTTTGTAGTTGCGACTGTTCACTGAGTCCACCATGTTGCACTGTCATGTTTATACATTCGCAATTTACAAAACAGACTTTCTCTGGTTCTTTTTCCATTTTTCAGCAGGAGGGATCCAGAGACATGCATTATCATGAACTACTATGAGCGTAGACCAGTGGTAATATCCCCTGAACTAAAATGCCCGAAGCAAACGCTGATTTTCTGCGTTTTTTTGGCAATTGTAGGGGAAGGTGAGGGGGGTATTCGGTTAGTTTCAAAATGCAACTTTAGCATTAGATGTCACTAAATATCACACACTGAGGCTATAAATGCCCCTTATCCTGATAATCTATTATTCATTTAAGTGTAAAATTAAAAAAAAAAAATCTACAAGACAAATGGAGCAGAAACAAAATGACTCTCATGTTGTGTACCTGTGGAGAAGACCACATTCTTGGAGATGAGTTTGTAGTCCACGATGGAGAACTGCGGCAGCTCTATTCTGTCGACCCCGGACACCGCACCGTCTCCGCCTCGCCAGTAAAACTCGATATCATCTGTGGTATAGCCATCTGCGGAGGACCAACAAAAGCACTTTGAGAAACATTATCATTGTCTAGTAGTGGTTTGTGAAAGGTCACAGGCTTAATGTCTGTGCTTTAGCTCATTAGCTACAGATAACAGTGGACAGCTGAGAGCAAACACACACTTTTAGACTCCAGGCAGCCGCTGTTCGCTTTTTTATTTTAAAGAGACTTAAAAGACAACAGTTCGCTTTACTCATTTATTTTTGTGAGTTGCATCAAAGTAGGAAATGTATTAACAATGCCTTTGATGGTGCATTCAGGTACATGCAGGAAGCTCTGGTAAAACCAACCAAACTACAGTATGTTTCATATATACCTGCTACAAAGGGTTTGTACTTTTGTTGATGGAGCTAATTATTATGTATATTAATGATAAAATTTACTGTAAAATGAACAACATGCTGCGTTGTTGCTACCTGAGGAAGGATTAAAACTTTTTTTGCCTAATTGCATTAACTGAAAAATGTTTGCCTTCAAGAAAGAAAATTATTTAAAATGTCATGGTCTGCTTTAAAAAAACTAGTGGCAGAGATCTAAAACATTGGGCATGAATATGAAATGAAAATTTACACCAGCCCTTAAACGTTGCAACAAAGACAGGATATTTGTACGTAACTGCACATAAACAGGGAGCCACTCTGGGCAACTTGAATGCACAAAAAAATAAATTAATAAATTAAATAAAATAAAATGTTGGGAGCAAAACACTTTTGCAGATGTTCTGAACAAGGTTGTAACCAGGGCATGAATCTATTTTGAAGCGTGTTTAGATCAAGACAAAGAAGCGCTATTTTAAAGCTGCATAACACTAAGCGTTGCAGAGACTCTGAGGCTTCTGGATGCATCTGTTTGGTGCACATGAGTGGAAAACGTTGCAGTTGCAGCCAGGGGACTCTCGTGTTGCTGACTGTCTGAATCAGACAGAAGGAGCATTGCAGGCAAACGGAGCAGCCATCTCCCTGCTCTGAGCTCTACTTTGTCTGCCTCATACTCTAACCAGAGGCAGTGACCTATTCAGATGTGATGAATAATTAAACTGTGAGGCTTTGATTTTTAAAAATTAACACATATTTCTTTGTTCCTGTGGTGCCGACATTTAAGGTAAGAGCGGTCGTGGTGCTGATAATAGATTTCATTGGTCAGAAAGGTAATTAACTTAGATTTTTGCATCAATTGCTGGTGAAAGGATGCATATCTTATCATCTGAAGGCTTATATTACTCCCACTAACCCCTGTGAAAACACAAACCCTGCAGTGTTATTTATTCCAGGTGTGATTGTTCATAGACTTGCATTTATGGCATACACTTGTGGCCAAAGGTTTTGAGAATGACACATTCTCAAAATGTGTCATTTGGGGGGCGGGGGGGGCAACATTGGCAGCAAATTTTGCAAAAACAAAACTTGTGTCATTCCCAAAACTTTTGGCCACGAGTGTACATTTAGTGAAAATGGTGCAATAAATAGATGTACATGTAATAATGAGTCTTTGTAGTGACAGGACAATATTTGTCCTTAAAATAATCCACTATTCCAGTATTTATGATGATGATTCAACTCTGGAGACCAACCTGTCAGGCTTTGGCTCTACAAACACTTATGTTCTTGGTAGATCAATCCACTGTGGGGTCTGGTGTTTGATGGTGTGTTGAAAATCAGAGAAATATTAAATATCAGCAGGTTTTTACCTTTAGTTTCAGAGTAAGCTACAACTCAAAGTTCTGCTGCAGCTGTGAGATATAATATAAAATCTCCTTCTATTGCAGCATCAACTGAAAACACACACATTGCTGTTGATTAGTGGTGAGTGAAACAGTGAAAGGCTTATTTAGTTTTTACCATTGGTCATTATTATTTGAGTTGATATAATTATCAAAACTGTACATAATGTTACATAAATAGGATGATAGAAAGATCAGATTTATATAAAATTTAATTGCATTGCATTATGGGACAGAGCCAACATGGATGTGAATGATGATAGTGGTTCAACTGCTTATTTGCTGATGTTTACATATATAGAGTAATATTTCTTGATATGCTTACGTGGACGGTGAGACGTGATTCATAGACCTTATTATATTTGACTGCATGTCTAGTAAAATCTAACATATCTTCTGCTAAAGCCCTGGCTCCCACAGATATAAACTGAACTTCTATTTAAAACTACCAAGTCTGTACATTTATTACAGGAGTCATGATGCTCTTGTTTGTTTATTTTGGACCCTCTAATAAGTGCATTGTCCGATTAATAACATGTACAGCTAAATGGAAGGATTTGATGTCCTCCATTCATCTGATCCATTCACCTGGACTGTAAATGTGTTCAATATCTTACATGACCATCAAGAACAACAAGGCTCTCAAAAACTCGTCGTTAGTCAACTGATTGATGTTTATACGTTTCAGTAATGTAGTATTTTCCATTATTTCACCCAACACCCGGTGCACTTCCACAGATCCACCCTTTTGTCTCGAGACACGTATTTCTACCAACAGGCAAAATGTAAACTCCTGGATTCAAAGTAGTGTCCAATGGGTGACATCCCAGTGGCTCCGCCCACTTCTTTCCTACAGTCTATGGTTTGAACCTGTCTATCAATGCACATTAGCCTATAAGACATTAAAAGGACTTAAAGATGTGCTATATAGAACTTTGTGTTTCTTTTATTTTTATAGTTTTCATAGTGTCTGTTGAAGATCAGAGAGAGAGAGAGAGAGAATAAATGTTCAAAAGCCATCAGTATGACATGTGGCCTTTATTTCATGGGATCAGTGTAGATGCTTTCAGATCAGGAGACATACGGGGCTCTGTGTGTTTCTGGTCAAACAGTTTACATCTCCTTTGGCTCAGGGCTATTGTCTCTGTACATTTTCAGAAAGAGGTCTGTCACTGTATTACATCACATGCCCATGCTGTGTTGTCATGTGAGTCCCACAAGAATGATGTGGCAAGAGACACAGTGAGTGAGTGAGTGAGTGAGTGAGTGCTCCTCTATATGCGTATATATATGGGGGGTGTATTTGCACGTATATACATGCAACAGATCTTCAGTGTTGGAAGAATTTAAATCAGTTATTGCTCAGTGCAGCCCAGCATGTGAGACCGATGGCCTGAGCCACAGTTGTGAGCTGCTGATGTATCGGGGGATCTGGGGTTTTAAGACTTGTGTCTGTTAAAAATGCATCAAGTTTATCAAGGGAAGTGAGAGTTCTCTGGGCTCATTAGTCTGAATAAAATAGCATGCTCTGGCATGAAGTGATTCCAACGTTAAAACCGTTGCCAGTTAATCCATTTGAGAGCAGATACTGCCTGGTGATCAAAACTGGAGCTGTGTGTGTGTGAGGGAGAGAGTGTCTGCATTTTGTGTTGGGTTGCCTGAGAGAGGAGGAGAGGAAAAAAAGAATATGAGTGATGGAGAGAGAGAGATAAAAAGGCTGGGAGAAAAAAAAGAGGATGAGTCTGGGCAAAGAAAAGAGATGAGAAACGGAAAGAGAGAGTGATGAGGAGTGAGATGGTGAACATAATGGAAGAGGAGCAGGGAGAGGCGGCTCTGACCCACACTGTTTTTGTGCTGCTTAACGCTGCTGGCAATAGTGTGATCAAACCCGGAAAGACTCAGCCCTACACTACATCCCAGCCCCATAATCCTTTTCTCTGGGGACCCAGATAAAACAAGCAGAGGACCTCGTCTTTCTCTCTCATGTTCCTCCTTATGCCCCACCCCTCCTTCGACTCAAGAGCGCTAGATCACGTACAATTACAAACTCCGTGTGAAATGAGCTCTTTGTACTGTAAAAACATGGAGGCTGCGCATAACATCGACCATCAGCACAGCCCTGAAACACTGGACCTAATCAAGCTCCTAACACGCCTTGGGAAGCCACTGCAGTCGGAGCTGAATTAATTAGGGTGGATGTTATCAGTCACTGAGCCATTAGTGATGTTCCTCGTCTTGATGTGCATCTCTTGATATCTCATCAGCCTTTCTCAGCATTTTACATACAGCCTTATCAACCTGTCTTCTACCTTGCTGCCAGTGGGATAGCAAACCAATAGCTGCACATTTATGTGGGATCTGTGCAAGTCTACATGTGGGCGTGATAGCCAGTTGTCAGGGACAACCGTACTTACAGCTTTCGATCTCCAGGGTGCAGTTTTGCTCATCTAGAGGGTAGCGGCGCAGGTCCATCATGCAGGCAGCAGTTGTGGTGATCCTGGAAACAGTGTGGGATGGAAATAACAGAACCCATCAGACAACTGACTGAGGCAGCCACAAAAAACCCAGTCTACTTCATCTGACCTTCACTACAGAGTACGATGGGCCAGTCAATACAGAATGATAACAAATCTCACAACCAACACCTGGTATAACACCCTCCACTGGAAAAAACAGGGAGAATGTCTCATAAAGACCCAGTGCTACTTTTGTAGCAGTTCTCAAATGAATTTTTCTCTATTTTTAACATTTCTTAAGTAATTTATTACCATTTATTGTATTATTATGCTCTGTATTTAGCATTTTTATGTAAAAATATCTTATTTCCTTATATTTAAATTACTGATCATGTAGATGTTAAAAAAAAAAACTCAAATTAAACTTGAGCGTTATTATATCATGAACAGAGAAAACCGAAGAAAGTGACTTTTTCTCTAAAATACATCATTAACTGAACATAGACTAAGTGTCTACTACATCCACTGTTATTCATCAAACTCCATGGGTTTTACTGGCAAATCAGTGTTTCAATTTTGTATTAATTTTGTTCATTTTGTTGCTTATTTTCTCCATGTTTTTTATTATTTTGTAAATTTTCTTATTGACTTTGTCCATTTTGTTGATTTTATTCATTATTTTACTTGTTTTTAATCATTTTCTTGCTTGTTTTATTTTCTTCAAATTAGTTCAGTTTGTGGCTTATTTTGTTGATGTTAATTATTACTTTGTTCACTTATTATTCATGTTTGTTCATTTAATTCATTACTTTGATTGTTTTTGTTCATTTGTTGTTTATTTTATTAATTTTTTTCTATATTTTAGTAAAGAAATGTTCTTATTTTTTTACATTATTTATTATTTTGTAGTTTGTTTTTCTTCTCAGTTTTGTTTCATTTTATCCACTGTCAATGATCCAACTCCATGGGTTTTACTGGTGAATCAATGCTGTGGAAGATGATGGTGTTTCCACATTCACTACGGAGCCTCTGATTTTACACCAATTATTTACATGAATTGATAGGATTAGTGGATCAACAGATATTAAACATTTTAGATCAGTAAATGGTTTTGGTCGCCAGCGGATGTTTGAGTCTTAATGGGTTAAAGAGGCATTTCAGGAAGCAGCTAGAGATTTAATGTAAATACAGGAAACCATCAGTTGTTTGTTGTAATTGAATAGATTTTGAAAAATTAACCAAAAATAAGATTGAACAGTGTCATGTGCTTTTTGTATGATTGTTGTTCTTCATCATTTCTAGCTTCTAATCAACATTCACCCTGTACCAAGTATTTTTTAAGCAAGAACAAATATCTGAAACTACAGTACTAACACAACAAACAATATCCATTTTATAGTTCTGTAATCAGACTCAGAAGTAACACATTTAAAGTAACACACAATTGTAAATACTTCTCTTAGTATCTAATAACTGTATCCAAAAGTATAATACAACAGGCAGATGGAAGTCCCCATTACTTTTGGTTTTCTTAAAATAGCAGTAGACTAACGGAAACTGTAAAGGAAACACAACTTATACCCTAATTTTCTGTTCTGATCTAATGTCACGGGACAAATGAACAAGTGAATCACATATCAATAAGTATTAGATGAGTCTGTCTCGTTTCTGGGAAACAGTTCTTATTTAATTTTACACCAAAATCTATCAAAACATATTTAAGATTTTTCGCATCCCTAATTTTTTGTCATCATGTTGATAATGAGTACAATGATAGAAAAAATATTGATAGTGTCTTGTATTATACCGTCCCAAAACAGCACTAAAACAATAAAGTTATCTATCATTTATTAGAGAACTGAAGCAGACACTGGATGTTACTTTCTTAGTATTTCATTACTTCCAGTTTTTACTCATTTGTAAAGTAATTCAGTTACCTCTAAGAGAAGAGCGTCTTATGAAATACTGCTGGTAGCCCAAAACTTTCTCTTGTGATGGCATAAAACTGAACAACAAAGCAAAACAAAATGACTACTTTAAAGCTTCAGTTAGTCCCCAACAATGCAAACATTTCTGAATGTTCTGTTTGTGTCCTATTTTGCAGCTACTCACAGCTGCAAAATAAAAAAATAAATTGCGTGAGACAGATTGCATAAGAAAATAAAAAAGAAAACTGTGTTAAACCTTTGGAAAACATTTTGTTCTCTCTTTGCGGAGTTTAATAAGCTGGTTCTTATTGTTGATTGTTGTCCACTGCCTCAGTGTATTTATATTTTGTGCTATGAAAACAACATACGACTATAAAAAGCATATAGTGCATACTGTACATACAGTGATGACACTGAACTGGGACACAGCCCTGGTTTTATTTTTGTCACATATGCAAATAAAACAAGAGCGGGTTCAAGTCTTTGGTCACACAACCCTGTAATAAAGAGTCACAGAGTGTGAGCCAGACGCATCCGACAGGTTCACGGAGAACGCCGTGCTTCCTGCTACACACGACAAGTTGGCCAGAGCTGAGACGGGCTGGCACCCGGCCGTGCCAAACCCCCGAGGCTGTCTGAGAGAGACTGGACACACAATGGAACTGCAGAGACTAAATCTAGACTTGTAAGACACACACACACACACACACACACACACACTCACACACACTGATTGATATAACACATGATAGCATCATGCAACCATTAACAGTAATAGCAGCCTGTGGGAAAGTTCCCAGAATAGGTCAAATTGTTTGTCATGACCTTGGGTTTTCCTTGTTGTGTTTGGTTACAATGAGTTCATCAATTTACATCTTTATTAGAGATGAAAATGAGAATCACATGTAATCACCCAGAGCTGCATTAAACAGGAGAAGTGATTAATAGTGATCAGATGACACATAAAATCTAATCTTAACAAGATTCTTTTTGTTTAATTTTCAGTCCTGAAAGTGAAGAAAACCTGTCAGTATAGTGAGATAATTTTAACTCTAATTAGTGTGTTCTTAAATCATTTCTTTATTATAGTGCAGCCGTCTGCCTGTCCTGCCCTGTACGAGGACACCTACACTCGCTGACGACATTTTGACATGTCTTGGCAGGAAAAGCACAGGTGAGAATGATAAAATTAACAATGGCTGAGTTTAATTTAGCTGCTTCTGTTCCTGAGTCCTGGTATATTGTTCATGCTGACTCACTGTCACCCTGTCACTGGACGCTCGAATACAGCAGAGCCATCATTAATTTTATTAGTAACACCTACAGTGGAAGAAGCATTAGCTTGAAAACTCATTAAACAAGTTAGTGCAGCATATACAGGACACTGTTCTGATTTTTTACTTTTAGGAATCCGTAACAGACAAAAATGACTTGGGGCTACAGGTATGTAATAAGGTTTTTAATTCTCAGTACTGCAGTATTGATCTGAAATGAAAGAACCAGTAGTCAGGAAGTCTGTTTTTGTAAATCCAGCACTTTAAATAATTTATGATTATCCCTATTATGTAAACAATCTAATATTACTATAAATCAGTGCTGCTCATTGATTAGCATCACTACTCATGCATAGCCTTGAATGATCCAGCAGTGAAACAAGAACAGGAAAAAAAAATCTGAGCCCATTTCATGCCTGATGAGAAAATGTATTTTTGAGCAAGAACATATTTGTGAAACGTTTTTAAAGCCCTACGAGGGAAATCAAAACAAGTCATTGTGTCACTGAGCAAAGAGGTAGCAGTAAAACAAAAAAAGGAAGAAATCACAATACCCCTCCTATACTTAACTTCATCCAAGCGACTAAGTTATCTTGAAGAGTGCTTTGTCTTTAATAATTAAGAGCAAAAGTTTATTTGAAATCCTTCTACATAGGACTCGCTGCTCCCCTGGGCCCAGCCTGGCAAGTTTGGGATTTTATTTTCCGAGATGCGGAGACATACAGTCTTTCTCTCTCACTGCCTCCTTTTTCTTGCTCTCTGGGCTCTTATGTAAGAGCCAGTTAGCAGGGCCATGGTGCACTGGGGGATTAACACAGGACTCTCATTTCTGTCCTAGTTTACCCCCTCTATGGCCACAGCTTACTGGAATGTGGCGCTCACCAGTTAGTCAGTCATCGCTCACCATCAGCACCATCAGCACCACTAAATCATCATGGTGGCGGAGGAAGCACAGGGGAAAAGCGGAAATGAGGCCAAAATGGCAGGGGTAAAAATAACAGCCTATTTATAGCCCACCTACATCATCAGCAGAAGTCTCGAAGCTTTTTTGTCTGAGGAGAGACTCTGCATCACTGATCAAGAGCCTCTTCTGCATCCTCTGGCCTAGCTGTAGCCTTCCCAATACCCACACTAACAAACAATAAACAGCAAATAACGAGCACGGAGGAGAGACAGATGAGGATTTCTCTGCAGGATTCCCTCCCCATCTTCTCCTCCCTCGTCCTCGTCTCTGCTGCAGCGAGACTCTGCCGTGGTCCTCTGCAGCAGTGATCATGTAGCAGAGACTTATTTGCTCTTCATCACCATCAGGCCGGTCCCTCTCTCATCCCAACCTGCCGGAGGAGAGGCCACGCTCCGCCAGATCATGCAGATTCAAACACGCTACATTTGCTCTGCGTCGGAGCTAATAGGACATGGAGTTCTAAAAAAGGCTGTTCTGTTTTTGTTTTGTTTTTTTTTTTCATTTTTCCCTGTGTATGTTCCCCTCACTGTTCAGCGTCTGTGTGTGTTTGTGTGTGTTTGTGTGTGGACCCCCCCTTAGGCAGCCTGTGCACCTTTATTCCAAATGACCTTGTTTACGGACATAACACAACCACCACGAATTCCCAGACAGAATCTCATTTCCAGGCAGCATCACAGCACAGACCAAACGCAGAGAGAGAGATTTTTACAAGCAGGTTACAAACCTGTTCAGCTGGTAATTAACATGACAGACTACGTATTATTACACGGACACTGTAATGAAGTAAATTAAGATGGAGAAGCTACCTCCATTTTGGATAGAGAGACCATGTGAAGCTGTGGAAACATGCAGGATCGTCTTTCAAATAAAATGTCTGCAGTGGCTCAACAAAAGGGGATCCTATATGCCAAAGTACGCAAAATAAAAGAGGAGGGTTCAGTTGACATACATACACACACAACATACAACACATTCACCTTCCTGATCAGTAGTTTGGGAAAGATAGATAATGCTAAGCATCTATCGACATTATTGACAGAAAAAAAGCTTTTTAAATCCCTCTCTTCTTCCACTCAGCAGCTTTCTCCTCCTGGCCATGCGATGTCATCTATTGAGCTGCAGAGTGGAACACTCCTCGCCCTGACAAAAGAGGACGTCAGTCTCCATAGCACAAGGATATGTCCTCTCACAAAAGGAGTTACAACATTCACAGAGAGAGGGAGAGACAACGGGCGAAGACAGAGGAGGGAGGAGGGAGAATCCTAATAATTTCTCCATTTTGAATGAAGTCTGACCTTCATGTCTCATTCTTTTTCCTGCCTTCCCTCGCTCTCAGTCTCTCGGACGGAATTGTGAACAACACGCACTGAATGTTTTGTATTTTAATTCCATCCCTGCGTAAAATGAAAGTGGAGTTCTGAAATGTGTTTTTCTGTTGTGTGTATCTCACTGGGCGGTATCTGTGTTATTGGCTGAGCCTTTTCAGGGGCAGGGTAATTAGATCAGACTGCGTCTCCCCGAGAGTCAAACCCAGCTCTAAAGTGACAGTTGGGAGCACTATTGTAATTTTCTGCTCCTCCTGGTAATTGAAGACCAGGATTTGGCAGGATTGGGATGCACATATATCCAGGGAATAAGGAGTAAACAACACCCTCACCCTTCCTCCTCCGCATGCTCCCCAAAAATAACACTCGCCCACTCACACACATCCACGCGTAGACACAGATCCCACACTCACACAGATACAGACATGAAATGCCTCCTGCAAACCAAACAGCACTCTAATCTTTTGGTGTACCCCAGGTACGATGTTAGCTAATTTCAATTAGTTCAGCACAAATCCACATTCACCTTTGAGGCCAATAATATGTTTACTTTCGCCGGTTATTACATAAGGATTTATCAAAACAACATGATATCTTACAGCGTGACATATTTACAAGTCTTTGAGGTTTGCACAAAGGCAAACAATCAACAATTTAATGCAGGAGAATTGATTTTAGAACCAGCAGATGGGGGATTTGAGGTGAACTGGGTGTGGGTGTGGGCATGAGAATAGTCATTGAATACTATTGTAACCTGCACAGTTACTGCTGGTAAAAAAAAAAAGTAATCTGTTGTTTAATGCAGTATTCAAATAAAACACTGATGTTCTTCTACTTGATTTTTACATTATTTACATTTTCTGCTGGGTCAGAATTAAACTCCGCGATATTTCAAAGGGAAACATTTGGTTGAATTAGAGGTGCCCTTTCTAGATCAGGTGCAACATTAAGATGCTGATCATGTTCATGTATCAGTACCAATAATCAAATAATGTAAATCACATTAAATAAAGTATGTACATTGCTGCACAGTATATATTTTAGATCGGAATTTTTTTTACCACTGTACTGCTGTAATTGGATTTTTCAAGAAATAGCTCATACGCCCTGAATTTAAGTCCTTACTCTTTTCAAGTTGGATCCTACATGTCCATTAATGCAACATTATAAAGCGACGTCCCTCATTTGTATTTCAGTTTTTCTGTCCTGTCGCTCCAAGCCCAAACCAAAATAATCCCTGTGACATCACTGTGACATCATGAGGGATTATTTTTACCTCAAACTTGACTGAGCTACTTTAGAGGCAGAGAGGACAGGATACTATTTATTCACAGCGCAGCAGTACTCCACATGTCAACTGAATGTTTTTTGACATGTAGAATCTGCTGAACGTTCCTTGAATGTTTTTTAACCTGGCTGATCACATTCCCCTCCAAATGAATGTAATGAAAATGAATCTCTGAAGCTGACATACATAACTCAGAGGACAGTATTATTTACCAATAAAAACAATAATTATCCTTTGCATGATATGTGACATTGTCATGATTATATTAATCACAATATATATTTTTCTCTTGTTATTATGGTTCATTTTCTTGATGTTCTCAGCTAAAACATTAAAAAAAATGTTTAGAGTTTTTTTTTCTGCTGCATTAAACCATTTTCTGGCCATAACGAGGAGTTTAAAACCACAAATAAAAGCCTTTCATAACATTTCCATCTTGTTGAATAAAAACACTCGATCACAAAGACAAGGAATACAGGGGCTTTTGTCCTGATATGTCTTATTCCGTCCTTCAATGTAATTTTCTTTTTTTTTTGTCACTTTTGTCTTGTTTCATCTTTTACAAATATGTTAGCTATACAAATTGCTGCCTGGTTTTTCAAAAATCAACCTTTAAACAGAATAATGATTTGACTGTTACCACAATAATTATTCATACCAACTGATGTGAAAATGTTTATCATGAGTACAATGTTTGACCATATTGCCCAGCCCTAGTATTACTTAAATAAATCCACGGATAATGATGCAGACACACAGTATACACTTGGACCTTTGGACAAGACATGTGTTCTCATGTGTCCTGTTTTCCTGTGTCTCCTCTCCACATCCACTCCAGTCCTGCTGTTGCAACCAGCCGGCCCGTCTCTACAGGTATGTGTCAGTGTGTTCAGCGCGCACAGGCATCTGGCCAGGCTGACTCTGACAGCAGCTTGTGTCTGGACTTGCTAGCATCAAATAAAACCTGAACCAAACCCACGGACCAAATAATAGAGGAGCCGGGAGGCACCTGCACTGACAAGGACAACGTATCTGAGGTAACAACCGCAGCTCTCTGCTGCACGCACACCATCAAATCTACAGCAGCCCTCTCCTGCCTCTCGCTCCTGTTTGGCTGTTATGCATAAATATGTGCGGCGCTTATATAATTCAGCCAGAGACTTCAAAATTACATTTTCTCGACTGTTGAAACAAAATGTGGCGATGAATAGGCTGGTGCAGTGCAGATACTTAAATTTTTTAAGCACTCTCAAGAAGGGCATCTCAGTCTGGAGAGAAAATGACTGAAGGCTGCAACATGTTGAATTAGCAACAATAATCTTCATCTTTAACACACACACACATACATACACACGCATGAAGAGGAGGCAACAGATCAGAGGAGGCAGAGGGAAAGTGATGGACAGGCTGCACTCGCCTGTGCAGCCAAATGCGCAGCATCAGTACAAATACAGATTCAGTGTTTGTATTGAACTGCTACATTATTGATTATGAGTTATCAATTATGGATACAGAAACCTCAGAAGCATCGCAGTCCAACATCACAAAGAGATGTCTTCTAGACCGGCTGAACCATCCTGCACAATATGATTGAGTTTGGCTTTTGTATCACCCTGCTTTATTATTGATCAGCCAATCAATTATTGATATTGATGATAATCAGGGGATCTGAAAGAGTAAAACATGAAGGCATACTGTATACCTCCTATATGCAGCTGCTGAAGCATCACTCCTTTTTATTACTACTTGGGTAAAACTCTTTACTGTACACTTTTATTTTGGCAAAATAAACATAGAGATCTCAAACATAGCCATATCAGATTCAAATTTAACAAGAAACAAACAATTGAACCACACTTTCTATGCCAAATATGAACTTTTATCTGCAAGTTAATCTTTCTCACAGATTGCATTTATCTTTCTCAATTAACTTACTAATATTTCATCTTTTCACCATTTTATTCATCCCAAACATGTCTAACTCTTTGGTATCTTAGGTTAAAATAAGCAACATTTGAGAAAAGTAAAACAAAAAAAATTGCCAAACTATTTAGCGACTCAAAATGACCTTGACAACTTCCAGACATACAAAATTTGCTTTATAGTAATCTACTGTATCAATGTTTCCATATTTCCTGATCTCAGAGGCTGAGTTAATGAATATGAACATTTTTGGTATTTAATGGATCAGAAATAGAAAAGTTTCAAGGAAATAAAATCACATCAGATCAACTCTTAAAGATCAACTATTTTGTCGTGACTTCCAAATGAATTTTAACCTTTCATCAGTTAATTATCACAATTTATTATTTTATCATCTGCATATCCAAGCAAATATTTTCTATCTTTAATTTAATGACAATGTAGGTGTTCATAGAGGCTCAGAGTAAATTCAAAAGTTATTTTATCTGAAGAAAGAAAACTGAAGATAAAGTGAATTTTTCAACAGAATATATCTTAAAAGGAAAGTACCTACAACCACTGTCATTTGACAACCTACATGGTTTTATTGATGAATCAGTGTTATAGAAAATAACAGTGTTTCCATGTTCACTATGGAGCCTCTAAACATCCAAATGGGTCATATCTGATGACCATGAAAATCTCAAAACTGCATTTTACCTGAATTATTCTCATGTATTGATAAGATTAGTGGCACAAAAGTTATTCAACATTTTAGATCAGTAGATGCTTTAGGTCTTTGAGGGTTAAAGTTACAATGCATTAAAGACAATTACCACACAGGATCCATTAAATACAACATCTCATGCTCAGACTTGATCTAAAGATAGTTTTGATATTCTAGGAAGGATGCAGAAAATCTTTTACCTGAGACCGTAAAGTACCGTGCCATCAGGGTGCAGACGGATCATCCTATTTTTGACCGTGACACCGTGCACAAAGGACTTCTTGTCATTGAGGAAGTAGGTGTCTGGGACCCACAGCTGGTCAGCCACTCGGTTATCCAGAGTCAGGTTGTAGGCGATCTCAGAGTAGGACAGACGCTTGTCCCGCCACGCCTGCTGGAAGTACATGGTCAATGTGTAGTCCTGAGGACAGGGACAAAAAGGAAATATACATTTAATAAAGCCAGTAAAGTACTTCAAAACCAAATGGAGTGAACGTTTATAGTATTTAAACACTGGCTTATATAATCTACTGGCTTTGTCTTCCATGTTAGAAGTAACGGAAACTATAGATAATATAAACATAATTCTGAAAGATACTTTTATTCAAGGAGAATGAACTGGTTGAGTCCAGGATTTTGCCACCAAAGAGTGAAGTTCACATCCCCAGAGGTTTGGGTGATAGATATAAATACACGGGTAGGAAATATGCTTTCATAAGACGTTACCATAATGTCATCATCTTACTAAGGACAAGTCCGAGCAGTCGCAAACAAACCCAAGAAACTACATCTGTCAGTTGTGGCTTTGGTAAATATCTATGGTTTAATAGGCAATAACACTGCTTTGGTTAGGGTTAGGAAAACAATCATGGCTTTATATGACCATAATTAAATTAAAAATGGGAGTTATGTCTGGACACTAAATCATACCTTGCCGTATTGTATCTGAATGTAGATACAATTCTTAGAATGTAGATACAATTCTTAGTTGCAAGACAAAGACATAAAAATGCCACAAAAACATTGACTTTCCGTTGTCTGCAAACATGGACGTGGACTAACCAAACACATTAAATTGTGATTTAATGCACTAAAGATTCACTATAAATGAACTTAAATACACTTCTTATCACTGTAACCCAACACAAATGACCCATGATACAACATATTCTTTATTTTGCTCTTTGGCCCATTTAATATGAAAGTTTCTCTTTCATATTAGCAACAAGCAACAAAAGCAAAATACTCAAGTTGTTAAATAACACTGTGTGACAAGTATTTGATATTGACAATATAGTCATTAACCTCATCCTGCAATACACTTAGGATATGTGATATACTGTCAACCCTTTGGTGAGTCACTTTTATCACATTTTTACAGACTTTATTTGTAGTAAACTGCTATCTTGTGGTCTGTCCCTAAACACCCCCATAAAAATAGTAATGCAGCAGTTATACAACACACAAGGGAATGTATGTATTCTTTATATATTCCCCCACTTCAATCAACATGTAAATCATTCTTATTTGAAAAAACACATGAAAACTACTCTTATGATTGAACATTTATTGTGTCTCATATATTTTCCTGGTATTGCATGTCAACATTTATGTAAGCCGCATTGTTTTTTTTTTCTTTCTTATGCTATATTGGTGCCTGTATTTGGATTAGTCTCTTATTAGTTTAATATTTTCATCGGGAGGTATTTGGATGAGACATTTTTGGCTCCTAGCCTCTCCTGCACAACGTAGTAACTTCTTTATAATAATAATAATAATAACATTTTTCTATTTTTATCTTTATCATGTATGTAATTTGCAACTAACCTAAAACAAAGTACAACTGGAAAACTGTATGAAATTACACTAACATTGAAACACTAAAACTGATATACACTAATTGAGAAATAATTACTCATTTTAATTAGTCAGTTCATTCTTAGCTCATAACCATTCACATTGTACACATCCATGGATTTCAGAAACATATAATGCAATATTTTATCACATATAGGTTGTCCTAGTTTTACTACCATCTCAAGAAGGCCACATATCAAAAGCCGACAGCGCATCATCTAACATGTAAACCATAGATGTTTTTGCTGCACATGGTATGGTCTCTGCATAGTGAGAAGGTCAGCCAAAAGGCCGCCGTTGGTCTGAAAGGCCACAGCCCATACTAGGGGCCATGGTAGCCGGGGTTCGGGGGTTAATATTCATCTATCCTCACTTAATTTTGAGCCCATGACCAGAGGGGAACTTTCTCAGCTGGCTGACTATTGTCTCACGCTAAAAATATCTGCCTTGAACAAATGTAGCCACTTTCTCGTTTTATCAGAGCAATTCCCCCTCTAAAATAAACAGCCGGTAGATTTCTCCAGCTGGGACTTCCACCCCCTGTCCTCACTTGCGCCCGGTTTCACTTTTAATTCTAATGTTTCATGGAAAAAACAGACATTTGTCAATGTACAAGAGATTTAACCTGGTGCTACGTGAAGAACTGCATCCATACTGTACAGTTTGTATTTACACATGCTCAGAGATGGAGCTGTAAACGGTACCTCCTCCCTCTATCTCTTTCCGCTGCTTCTCACTCTTAAAAAAAGACTTACACCCACATATCACAGTAAAACACAGCACTGCAGTTGGATCTGCTCTGTTACAGTGTATTCTAGAGCGATCGATGAGTGGGAAAACAAATTAAA
>JAPQRQ010063171.1:0-17181 GCA_037367365.1 Apogon talboti | reverse complement strand
AAATGTGTAACAATTAACAATTAAAATTATTTAAATGTTGTGTAGAATTGTTGAAATTGTTGTTAATAGCTGTGGTTACTACTCTATTACCAGATTAAAGGTGAAATCGTACTGATGCTCTTGGTATTTGGTGTCAGTGTGGTTTTCTTCTTATGCCTCTAATGTGATATTTTTATTTTCCATCCATACACTGTAGAAACTGGAGAGAAAAAGCTATTTCAAAGAAATATTACATCGATTTAGACATATTTAAATGATTTATTGATTAAACTTCAAAAATCTAACAAAATTAAAATTGATTTATTTTACTTAATGTAAAATTTCAATTGCTCCATTTATATTATTTATTAATAATATTCAATCACTAATTATAAAATTTTATGAAATTTTGAAGGCTACAAAGTTATTGCGGTAAAAAATGTCTACCACTGGATCCCTGGGTTTCTTGCGAACAGTAACAGATATTGGAAATAACTGGCATCAAAATGAACAAAATGGTCAACAAATTAACAAAAGTGAGAAAAACAATCATTGAAATTAATAAAATACAAAATGAAAGCAAATAATCCACATAGAAACGAAGGAAATTGTTTTAATGTAAATTAATTTTCATGAAATATTTACAATTTTTGTTCTTTTCACGTTCTATATGATAAATGATATGATATATTTAGACTGAATTAAGTGCATTTAATTAAGTTTTTTTAATCAAACACATACTTTAGATCTGCTCATTGTGTCTTTGTGGTTCTGATTTCATGACCGTATTGTTATGAAGTTTATGAACTGACTCATTAACATGTGATGTGGTTTTTAATCCTCCATCACAGTCATCATGTTCATTTAGTTTTAATTCAATCAGTGTCAACCGTCAGATTAGATGAACTCTGTGAGTCTGATGTGGTCCAGACCTCAGACTCTGTCGCCACAGACGATCTTCGCGCGAACACGAGGAGGAAAGGGAGGGGCGGAAATCGAGAGCGTGTCCTCCGTGACTCACGAGGCGAAAAGTCTCACTTATTATTGTGTTTCACAGACGCAGATTCACACGCCTCACCGGAGTCAGCCCGGGTTTAGATTACCGACCCCCAGAGTTAGTTTTCCCCCTCAGTAAAAGTCGGCCTGGTTTAGTTTGACTCGGTTTGCGACGCCAACTGCGGACACGTCCAGGTAAGAACCGCAAACAGCTGAGAGGAACCGCGTCTGTTCACTGTCTGAGGACATTTATAACTTTAGCCGAATCTGCATTTAATTTTTTTCTTACTTTTAGTTCCTTTCACTTTAGAGTAAATTAAACTATGGGGACGTGGCTGTGAACACGTTTTGTTTTCCATAGAAGGAGAAGCTGAATTCGAAACAAAGAAAAACAACTGAGTCTCTGGTGTCGGTAACAATGGTGGAAAAGAAAAGGTGTTTCCTCTGTAAATAAAACCAAACACGTCCCTAGGATTTGTGTTTGCGGAAATGCACACTGGAGTTTTTTTTTTTCTAATAAGTTTCTGCAACTTTGTTTTCCAGGTTAACATAACTGAAAAGCAGCCATGAATGGTAAGTTAACACTAAAATAGTTTAATATGGGTGCAGAATTATTTGCGCCATTTCAAATATCTTATCTATTTGTCACAGCTGAACATGCGGCATGCGATTTGTGTAGTTATTTTTAACCAAAATCAGTGTGTGGTGCTCAAGTGGTGAAAGAAATACCCTGCCCAGTCAAGCATCGAGGTACTTTACTAGAGTTACTAAAGTTTAATATTACTCTAAACTTACAAGGTACTTAGTTTGTTGACAACTTTAGTTAGAAGATACTTTTCACGCTCAGATTTTACATTAAAGGTAGGAATTTAAGGAGCATGGTACACATAATGGGCTACAAAAAGAAAAAAAAAGTTTTACAGTTTAATTTAATGAAATGGTCAACAAAAGTGAACTGAAAATGAACAAAATAGTCAACAAAGTTCGCAAAATAATTGTGAACATGAACAAAATGGTCAACAACTCGGATTTTTCTGTGCATTTAAGTGATAGTATTATGTAGCATCACAACTTTCTCTACAGATCCTCTACCAGTAGTCTTGTTTTTTGACTAGTCCTTTAAGACCAGGGAGCATTTTTGACAGCTTTAGAATAAATTTACGTCCATCCTTTCCTCAGTGATTTGTCACCTTTTATTATAATATTATCCTCTCCATTTTCATTGAAAACAAGGTATTTTTCCATACTTACTGACCATGTAGATGTTCGTAAAAGCTCAAAGTAAATTCAAAGGTTATGTCCAAACGCTGGAAACTGACTTTTTTAGCAAAGCATATCACTAAATGAATATAAATATAAATGTCTACAATCACAACCATTTGTCAAACTATATGGATTTTATTGGTGAATCAGAGTTGCAGAAAACAATGGTGTTTCCATGTTCACTATGGAGCCTCTGTATGTCCAAATGGATCCTATCTGATACTGCTGAAAAACCCAGAAACTGCAGTTTACCTGAAGCATAATATTAGTGGTTCAGAAGTTATTATACATTTTAGATCAGTAGATGCTTCTGGTCATTGGCAGCTGTTCAGGTCTTTGAGGGTTAAGTGATTTCGCCACGTGGTATTCGGATATTAAATAATAGCATGACAGGTTTGTTTCAGTCCCAGTCCTTAATAATCAGATTACTGTGTCACAACACTTAATGTTTCCTCCTCCCAGCAATGCAGTTTCACAAGTCCCTTCTAGTACACCGCATTTTAAACATGCTTTTATGTGCTTTAGTTACAGATATGGCGTCTCCAGCACAAGCTACAAACACAACTCTGACACCGGGTAAGTGTTTCAGGTTCTGCGATGACTCTGCTTTGAATGCTGACTTGTACCCGGTGAATGTTTGTCATGTCATAACCTCATAGTTTCTGCTGCTTTATCAGCCCATGTGTTTCTTACGTGTGTGTATCTTCTCTCAGAAGCAGAGAAGCCTTTAACATCTCTTCCCACACAAACAGACACCACTATGATTCAGGGTAACTCCCACACTCCTCTGCAGCTCCTGGAGTCATCGAAGACTTCCACAAGTACTTTGAACACTAATGCTCTTATTGTGTTTTCTCTTTGTGCAGTCATTACGACAGCTCTCCCTACAAGTACAGACAACACAGTTATTGCAGGTAATTACTGGCACTTCATATTATTATTATTATTTTTGTATAATACTGTAATGAATTAATAGAACAGTTCCCACGGTCCTGGAACCTGGAAAGTCATGACATTTTATTTTTAGGGATGTAAAACTCCTGATAGTTTTGAGATCAGAGTTTCTCACCTATGACATTAAAAGTGAAATATCAATAATATTATCTCATAAGTCTGAACCACAAATCATTTTCACTTATTAGAAGTTGGGCCAAGGCTTAAAATGTGTGGTTATAGTGCTTAGACCACAGATAGCCCTTTTCCACTGAAATGGTTCCAGCGTTTAGCCAGGGTCAGTGCTAGTGCTGGTGTCCAGTTGGGTGTTCTTGCCGGCCTGGTTTGTTTTTCCATTGGCTGAGAGCCACTGTGGAACTATTATGTCACTATAGAGTTGATGTCCTGCCCCTCCCAATTGTTCCCCATGTGCCCTAACTT
Source organism: Apogon talboti (assembly GCA_037367365.1). Classification (NCBI taxonomy): domain Eukaryota; kingdom Metazoa; phylum Chordata; class Actinopteri; order Kurtiformes; family Apogonidae; genus Apogon; species Apogon talboti. Next base: position 13,569 of record JAPQRQ010063171.1, on the reverse strand, counting down.
TGGAAAAAAAAAAAAAATTACAGTCAATGGTGAGAAAGAAGTTATTTTTTTTATCCCACCAGAATTATGATATAATTTACACATAGGAGGTTTGTCAGTGTAAAAGGTAATTATTCAAGTCAGTAAAGTCGCAGTTTGTTGGAACATTGTTTTAGTATCATACTGTGGAAATGTGGAAATTCAGTGCCAAAAAGTTGCTCTAGTGATGTAATCATAACTGTCTCCCCTGATCTGTTCAGAGCTGTTGAAGATGTTTCTTCACCTTCAACATGACCAGACCTGTAGTGACTTTTCACCTCTTTTAATACTTTTCACCTCATTCTTAGAGATTGAGGTAAAATGAACCAAGGCAGTGAGTTTTTGTTAGTAACATGTATCACATATGATGAGAGATGCAGTCTATTGATATGAACACAAAACTAGATGTTTCTCTAACGTCTTTTCCATTATCTGACACTTTGTTGGCTCTTAAAATTATCTTTTATTTTGACAAACATGTGTAAATCAGGGCCTAATTGAGACCTTTACCACCCTTCATATTTTTCCAATGTTAAATTGCAGGGGCCACATTTGTAGGGGTCGGACTCTGGATCTGTATTGGGGACATAGCATAGACTTGACTTGGCATCTATAATTAAGCTCTTATTTTCTTCTTGTTAATTCAGACAGACTAGGTATTATGTCAGGTTTTTTTTTTTTTAATATGGCGTTTACTAAGTTTTAGCTGGTCTTGGTATCAATAGCCCCTTTCTTTAGCCCCTGATGTAGTCGTGCTTGGTTTTTAGCCCTGTTGTAGCCCAGGAAATTGCTGCGTCTCTGGAACTGGTTTTTCTGGTCCTGAGCCAGTTCTTTGGTGGTGGAAACAGGAAAAAACTGGTTCTGGATTGACCAACGGCCCTGAACTAGCCCTGGAACCACTTCAGAAGAAAAAGGGGCTAGAAGAATGTCCTTAAAGGGGTTGAATATATTTAAACTACTGATATCAACAGCAGGGGAAAATTGCATACCAGAATACACAACTTCCAAAACCATCAATGCTATGTGTTTGCAGGCTGTATCACTCACTGAATAAGTGAGACTTATTGTTTCCACACATATATTATAGCATCGTCAGCCTTTTACCTTCTAGTAAAACTCAGTTGGTCAAAATGCCACTGCTCTTATAATTTTCACCCAAGTTCTCAGTAACCTTGTACCTTCATTCGCTCCATAATTTGATAATGTTGTAACTTCAGCATCAAACTGTGTGTCTAGTGGAGAACACTAGTTATTTTCAACTCTGCCTTAGCGTTAGTTGTCTGTGCTGTGTGCCATCAGGTATGTGACTCCCTCTAGTGGTCACATACAGGCACAGCAACACCTGCCCGTGGATGTGGAAGAATTCAGTTCATATTTCTGTAATGCATTACAACAATAAAGGGTTTTCCCATTAGATTTATGGAGACATATATGTTGGGATGACCTATTTTTGTCATTATTTGACTGCAAAAATGTGTTTTTTGCATAACTTTGGATCTAAATTTTGTCATTTTTAAAATGGCTTGTTAGCTTAATGACATATTGAAATATCTGAATCTAAAATGGTACATGGACTTGCATTTGTATACCTTTTACAATATGCAACTTTAATGCACCCTTGCAATCATCACTGGGAGCAACTTGGTTCATTGCCTTGCTCAAGGACACTGAGTCAGGGATCAAACCATCAGTCTTTGATTTGTAATTGAGCCACAGCCATCCATAGTAACTGACAAGTAGCTTATGAAAAGTGTTCCTATTCAATTTTCACACGGTAATAAAATAAAGTACACTTCTGTTCCTGTTATTAAAGACTATGAAAGGTCATGGTTAGATTAGTTTTGAAACTTTGTCTGTAAAAATGCATGGACACCCTGATAAAAACAGCTTTTAAACCCTTTTGCCTCCTTTTTTTTCAGTGGTTATTGTTGTAATCCTGCTGACTGTAGCTGTTTTGGGCTTCCTGCTTTACCGGTATCTTTGCCACAACAAGGGCGACTACAGAACGACAGGAGAGCTGGCTCCGGGAGAAGACCCCGACGAGGAGTTCAATGACCAGACTGTGAGTGAAAAGAAGGAATACTTCATCTGAAGTCGACGCAAGACTTTGTGGGAGCATGTCGGTCTTCATCTGTGGAAGACAGTGGAAACGTAGGCCTGTTTTTATTTTCCATGTATCTGTGTTTTTTATGGAAGGCTACCACTTACTATAAAAGATGAAGAGAAGTGCCATTATGTTCTGAAAGATGTAGAAGCAACACCAAAGATCTGATTATTATTGTATTGAAGACAGGATACTGATGGATGTAGAGCAGGTGAAAAAGTACGCAAAAAACGGGTGGTGGGATGTTATTATTATTATTATTATTATATCTACAGTCGGTTACATGATCAGCTAATACTCGGTTACAGTCCACATGTAAGATCAGCTTTTCTGCTGCACTATTTATCAGCCGTCTTTCTTTTGAGTGTAATCTGTTGTTATTATTGAGTTATACTGTCTGTATCGTGTTACTCTTAGACTTTTAAAATATAGCTTTTTTTTTATCATGGTTCTTTTATAAGCTCAAAAACAATGTCCTCTTTAGGAGGACAGCTGAACACTGTTTGTACTTGATTTTGTTGTTTTTCTTTGTGTAAACCATTACCTGACAGTTACTGAAGACTTCCCCATTTGAGATAAATATGGGAAGCAATAAATGTGTTTTTTGTACAGCGTGAATGAAATGGTGTATTATTTAAACATGATTCCTACAAACAGTTTGATTTTTTTTAAATTAATGATTAAATAATTACTGTAGCTGACTAAAATAACAGCAGCTTAATCACAAAATAATTAGGAGTGATTTATTTTTTTTTTTTTTTCTAAGACCAAAAAAAGAAATGGCCAAAATCCAAAACAGAGTATATGGATATTATATCTGGTGGCCAGATAAAATTTTTTTTTAGTGATTTCGATTGATCCCCTCCTACACACAGGCACCCAGAATTTTAGGCACTTGTAGGAACGTGATTTCTTATCTGCAGTTGGGCTCCATGTTTTTGTTCCAACTTGGTCAGATGCATTGGGAAACCTCCGATATGTGGTAGCACCCCATAGATTTGCCACATGCAGCCTGTTAAATCAAGACGTATTGATCAAAAACTTAAAATTTGCAATAAGGGTGCGAAGATTTCTGGTCATAATTATTATGATCGTACAGTGTTTGATCTTTAATTACTAGCAATGAAGGAATACTTCATCAGTTTTAGAATTAGGAGGCGTGATGATCTTTCTTGTGGGTACATCTTTCCACACTCTTGGATAGTATGTACCCACATGCTGAAATGTTGGATGTAGCCCCGAAGATACACAACTACACCCATCTGTCATAATATTTGACTTCTCAGCTCAGATCTGCACTGAGGTCCTGTCAGTTCTATTTTCAGTATGTCATGTATACAAACCAATGACAACCAGAAATACTGTACTTGAGAAACTGTATTACAATCTGGCTTTTTTTTTTTTACTCCATATACTTTGTTAAACGGGCTGCTGCTGCACATCCACATTAGTGTTTCAGTAGAATAACTGGCCCATGTTGTGGAAGCACTAATATGCTCAATCATATTACACCGAGCAAAAGTTGGAGCTGAGCTGATAATTTTTTTTTAGATGGTAAACTACCACCATCTGGCTTATCCTGAAGAAAGTCATTATCCGTGTGTTGTGGAGGACCTGTTCCCTTTAAAAGGAAAAAAATAATTATAGCTTTGTGATTTCCTATATTTCACTGTCTCATCAACCGAAACGCGTAATGAAATATTTCAGTTTGTTTTATCATGTAATGTTTGTTTTTTTTTTATCTGGTTAAAATCACCACTTTATACTTTTAACACCAAAAATCACAACATTTTTCAACAGAATTACCATTGAACTCTTTTTACAGGATATGGGGCAGAAGTGGACGAAATGTAATGACACTATGACATTACATTTGACCTTTATAATACCGTTTATAACACTGTTCATGTGATCTTTTGCTGGGTTCAGTTTATCCTCTACCTTTACAAGCTTTCAGGACCTGCTGCTGAGAACTATCATAACAGTATGACGCTGCTACCGCGGTGCTTTCACAGCGGGGATGGTGCGTTTGTGGCGATGTGCATTATTTGTTATCCGCCAGTGTTTTGGTTGACAGCCAAAAAGCTCCATTTTGCTCTCATCAGACAAAGAACCTTCCTCTGGTGGACTTTGGAGCCTCCCGCATGCCTTTGGATGAACTCTAATCTACTGGTGAACAGTTGTCGTCTGCCATCTCAGCTGCTAAAGCTTATAACTCCTTCAGAACAGTCATTGGAGTCTTGCTATCCTTCACTAGTCTCCTTATTCGTGGTCACTGAGTTTACGATGACATCCTGCTTCAGGCGCATTTGCCATATTCCATTTCTTAATGATGGATTTAACTCAACCTCAGGGGATGTTCAGCGACTTGGACATTTTTTTGTATCTACCCCCTGACCTGTACTTTCAATAACCTTCCCTCAGAGCATCTCGGAGTTGTTCTTTTATCTTCATGCTTTAATTGTAGCCAGGAGTACTGATTAACCGGTGACTGGACCATCCAGATACAGGCATCTTCATTCTACAATCATTTGAGACACTTTTCCTGCACTAGTTGTAAAATAGCACTGGACATTGAACTGGTTCAGTCACTTTCATAAATATTTATGCAACCACCTATTTTACATTATATATTTTAATTGACATTCAATTGAAGGAATTTGGTTTCACTTTGACAAATTTTTTTTCTTTTTTTGGTCAATTATATTGAACATGATTCCAGCTCTAAAAACAATAAAAGTGGAAGACATTCAGAGGGTTGAATACATTTTATAGGTGCTGTATGCTTTTATTAGTGGGTCCTCATTTTGTTCAGATGTTATTCCTTTTTAATGGTTTATTTTTCAATCCACTGACAGCTGGGGGGTAGTAATGTGCTGGCCAAAGCACAGAAGAAGACCGTGAGCTTCCAAGTCAGGATTTACAATACAAAATATTAAAAGTTGGCTTGCTGAATATATTAAGAGGGAGAAAAAATGTTTTTAAGACCTTATTATTACATAGCGGGAGTTTTAATGAAAAATACATCCTACCATACAAGTCTAACCCAAATGCACTAGTTGTTTGTCTAAAAGCAAGAATACCAAATACATGACTAAAATCTAAGCCTCACTGACCTCAAATGTTTTCTACAGGACACCAAACCAGTGCCTCATTCTTTGAAGACAAAGGTAGAAACTTTTTTTTTTTTTTGCTGTAGATAATGATTGAGGTGGAAGGTACAACTATGTTGCAAAACAAGAAGTCCTACTTTTATCATGTTTAAATTTGAGCGAAGTCCAAATGAATTCAGGTGGACACAAGATTACACACACTTAAGTATGATGCTCTCAATGAAACCTGCACACTTAAAATAACTATTATGAATAAAAACAATTTGTCAACAAAATTGGATATAATAAGTTCCACAAGGTATGTTTCAATATCATTACAATAGAGGTTCTGCCAAATAGTACATGTGATAATGATTTCTGAGACAAAATATGTAATGGAAATTAAACAAAGCAAAACAGGAGCATTCTTACCTGTAATGGAGTCAACACAATACTGACTATGTTCTATCTATTTAATGGTGGGTGTGAATTAAATTAAACAATAGACGTAAAGCGTTTCAAATTTCCAAAATAACCTTTATTCTAAACTTACATTTTAAATTTTAAGTTTAGTATAAAAAAGTTAAGTGCACCTAAGTTCTTTTTTTCCATCTTTGACATGTCTCAGCAAACTGAAGTGACACTCACCTCCTTTAGTAATCTTAAAAGATAGAATGTGTACCAAAGTCCATCACATCACTTTAGTACAGATGTCTATTTTACAAAATATTGTAAAGAGAATCCCTGAACTATAAATGTCCATAATCCTTCAACAAAGAGTTATCCATTTGCTGGCTGTGGTTGGCATAGCATCTACTGATCAGCTGTAGTTTACAGTACTTCATATTGCTGGGACAAAGCCACCATTATGCTGCTTTACAAAACAAAATCAGGAGTGAGATGGAAAAAAAAGAAAACTTTTATATCAAATACATTTTTTTTTTTAAGTTTTGACAGCTGTGGCCTCTTAACTACCAAATCAGTCTGAAACAATGGCACAAGTGAGAATAAATGCATGTTGAGCCTTTTTTTGGGGAAACACTACTGAGTTTATGTAAAGTATAAGTCATGTCCGGTGTAGTAGTGCGTATCCACTGCTGAGCGGAGATCAGCAGATGATTGATTTGCACGCAGAGAGGTGTCCAGACAGCTGGTCTGTCTCACCTACGAGTAACACTGAAAAAAAACCAAATCTTAGATGACAGCAACAGCATTTGTTTTCTTCCGGCCACAGCTGTTAAAACTTGATATGGAATGTCGGATACCCAGTGACACATCAACGCTACCAGACACCAAAATGAAGAATATCTACAAATGATCATCTCATGGTATCCATCATGACTTATCTAGTTTGTGGCACAATTTTTAAGTTTGCAGAAAAACACATTATGTAAAGATTCTAAAGCAGATTTACAGTATTAGCAGCACAAACAAATGTATTGGAAATGAGCAAATACATTGACAGTGATATAGCCTCGATGCATGTTTGTATATACGTTCAGACTACTGAACAACACGCCACATTTGGACACTTTAACATGAACTACGGCTTGACAAATGAGTCAACTTTTTTTAAAATCTAAAAATGTTCAAAAATCTCACAGCTTTCTTGAAAAAGACATGAAAACAGAATTAAAAAAAGACCCCTTTGTCTGCAAGTTCTCAGTTTTTCTTAGCAGTGCATCCCAGATAAAAAGTATTGAATCAAATTCTCACACAGTAAAGGTGCAATTTTTTTTTTTTTTTTTGCAAAAACTTAAAAGAAATGACCCACACAAGGCGACAAACACATTAACTAATGCAGTCCTGTCAGATTGATACTTGAGGTACTCGCAATCTCACAACTGCTGAATCAATGATATGTTTGCTTTTAAATTGTGACATTTGAAATTTCAAGTCACAACCAAACATACTGTAAGTGCATTGTAGACCAAATCTTTGGTACAAACAGCTCATTGTTTATACTAATAAATTCTCTAGCCTCACTAATTTTGTCACTTAGACGTGAAAAAGAAAAGATGGAAGAAGAAACACTGTAATGTTACCCATCTCTTGACCATGTTAACTAGATACTAATGCTATCACAAAAAATGACATTATCTAGAGTAAATAAATACTTTAAAGTGGACTGGATGATACCAAATTATACTGTGTGAAGTCACAAAGAAATCTGTACAATAAAACATTTAGTGTATAAACTCTGGGTATCCGACCGTGAAAAATAGATACAGGAGACAAAAAGCTAAAATGTTACACCAACCACCCCTTCCTATTCAACGTCCTATTTGGATTTACTTTAAATTTCTTTCCTTTAAGTTTACTGAAGTTAATTTGCTTTAAATTAGGGCTATCCCCAGTGCTCTTTGGCACTTGACTATGTTCATCTACAAGTTGCCCAACAAGGTACAGTAAACCACTTTGGATATTGCATGGAATCTTTTCTTGAATTATTTGCTTCAATTTAATTTCCTTAATTTACAAGTGATTCAAATGCAACAATCTGTCAAACTGACTGTGCAGCAAATTTGCTGTGGTAGTCTGGATACTGTGCAAAGACAAGACAATCCTAGCTAAAAGCATCCAAGATGCAGATTTTTTGAAAGTTAAGATCTTGTGATCATTATACTTGTATTTACATGAAACTACTACACATCTATTATTTTACTACACTAAAAGTTTCAAAAAAGACAGGTGGAAATTCCTTTTTTGCGCTTACATTGTAATTCTTTAACTGCGTTGTACTTTCACCATGAAGCAGCTAAACTATGTGGTGCAGATCTGATATTTCAGATTTATGAAAGCTTTACAGATATACAAGAGCAACTGAATGCAATTTGTTGTTTGTTTTTGGAGGAGACTATGTCTCTGGACCAAATAGAGATGCCCGAAGAGGTCTGATTGAGAAAGACCAAAGAGGTGAGACCCAAAGAGGAGTTATGGAATGAACTCTACGATTTAAAAAAAAAAAAAGATTAGCATTTGTCCTCTCGAGGCAGTGGCATTTCCTCAGCTGATTGACTGTTGTATTTTATCTATAGGACAGAAGTGGAGTACTGTACCTTTCACAGGGGCTCTAAAATATTACATTCCGTTAGGTGATATCAGTATTGTGGCATGGCCAAGCAGCCTAAAGAGGGAGGCGTATGGGACAGGGGAAGAACTGGGGCATCATGTGGGACAGGGACACGGTTTAGGCATGGAGGAGGACTTGAGGAGTTGCTGTTACCAGATGGTATAACCTCCAGTGGATCCACCCAAGAAGAAGTTATTCTTGCGCTGTGTCATTACAACATTGGCACCCTGCATGGCGGCCAGCTGAGCTGCATTGGGGGGGTGCCCAGGGGGAGGGGGCTAAAGTGTAGGTAAAAACAGGGAGAGTTAAGTACAAACAGGAAAAAAAACAGACAACTCTGTAGACATGGCATGAATAAATTACAGACAGTAGTTAAGATGCTGTAGTGAAAGTTGACTATTTGACTTGCACAATATTGTGTTCAAAATAGACTTGTATTTTTCTGTTCATTTTTGACCTGGTTAAATGAAGGTCATATAATAATAACTCTATACCACTGGTATTGTGTAAGCCTAATAACATTCACACACAGCACACCTAATGAAAAAGGAGAGACATTATTGATGAATACTGGGACAAATTACAAAAGAATATATTTCTTTTTGCCTTTTATGCTTTGTAAACAAAAGTTGCACAAACCAGATTTGACAAATGACTAAAATATATATGATTGTTAACTCAAATATACAAAGAATTTGCCATCCATCTGTTTTTATACAGGTGAATGTTGGCAGTTATCACAACTATGTACAATAATTATGCTTAGCTCAAGTAATCATAATAATAGTGACAGGCTTAATTAAAATATATTAAACTTGCAGTTCTTTACAGTTATTTGTGAGCAAAATTCCATAATTGCTTTTCATCGTTTTATTTCAAGTGGTCTGAGAGAAGACAACAATTCTAGCATGAAAGAGTTGCTTCACTTCTCCACAGCATCGCTACATCTATCTTTACATTTCGCCTTTTAATATGGACCGAAAGGAGCGAGCTACAGAGACAAGATGTGCATTTTCAAATTCTCACATTTTCCTTTGATTTAAGCTCATGTACTTTTAATCTTTAAAATATACTGATGATTAGATAACACTGCATCTTGACTCCATTCTAACACTGCTCAGTTTCACTCTGTGGATACTTACAGGGATGGAAACGCTGCTGCCTGCTGTGAAGCGTGCACCAGCATCGAAGCCACCCTCCACCATCACTGTTGAACCATGGGGGTAGACGGCTCCCATTGGGTAGTATGCCATGGGGACATTCTGACCCACTGGCCCAACAGGCATATGTGGCTGCATGGGCATAAACACCTGAGCACCAGGGTAGTGAGAGGACATCTGAGGCACCTGACCAGGCACCTGAGGTGGAAGCACATATCTGGGCTGGTATATCTGCACACATAGATGCAAAGAGAGGTTAATAAAGCACACGTCCTGAGCTTATCTCAATTACTTACCCCTTTTCTATACATATATCTTTTTACTGTTAATATTGTTCTTGCTGTTTGCCGCTATAACACTGTAAATTTCCCCAGTGTGGGTCTAATAAAGGTTTTTCTTATCCTATCTCAAAAATGGTTATCAACACATGAGTAGTATTTGTGTAGACATGTAACAAAATAAATGCAACAGTACCTCAGAATATGCAGGTGGTGTGTCTGTGTAAGGAGGTGCCTGAGGAGACATTTGCATAGCAGGGGGGTATACAGGTGCAGTGCTCTGCTGAGGGTACACAGCCTGCTGTGGAAAAGAACCTGAAAAACAACATTTTACATTTTATCTTAAAGCAAACAGTCCCATGTTGAGTTAATGGTTGTGTTTTTGTGTTGCTGAGTTGTAGGGCAATGTCAACATTTCACTGTCAAACAACTGTGTTAAAAAAAAACAACTCAGAAACATCAACATGTCCTGTGACGTCATATAAGTTGCTCGATGAATGCCAATCAGTTTTAGGTAGTAGATTCAGTTTTGAAATGTGTAATTTAGAGTACTCTAGGCAATTGTTATTCTGTACTTTTACTGATATATTTATGACAAAGGCTTACATTAACATTTTTCCCAGATGTCCAGGTAGATTAACTGAGTACACAGCATACATATTAGGTATTATTAATTTCTGGCCTATCGGTTACATAGAATATACTGCTTTACTAATAACAGTTAAATTGTGCAACAGTGGACATTTAGCAGTGGATTCACTCTTTGAAAAACCAATTTTGCAGGAAATCCTTTTTTTGATAATGCTGAAATATAGAAGCACCATTATATTGGCTATCAGTATCTAAGATGCCATTTCACTGATGGCAGTGGTCAATATTTATCTGCTGTGTTGTATAAAAGGTTGGATTGCTTGGATTTGTGCTTAAAGATAGGGTGATGAAGGGCTGAAAGACATTAAAACAGTTAACTATTTTATAGATACTGTGTAACAATGATTACTTTCCTTCAGTGACAGAAGACAGGATCAGTAATTGGCCAATTTGTCATGTTAAATATCCATATCAGTCCAATATTTCACCTATCACTGCATCTCAATGTAAAATTTGAGGACAGAAAATTCACTTTCAAATTTGCTCAAAATTGCTTTATTTATTTATTCCTCATTTAAATTCCTCATAGATAAATGCATTGTATTTTACAGTCAAAGGTTGAAAGAAATGGATCCAGTACTTATACATAATGTGATACGGATGTATTGCGGATCAATGTCAATATTTTTCTTCTAGCTCTTTTCTCGTAATGGAGTATGTATATAGACTAACACTGCTAATTTTAGTCAGATATATATCAGTATTCACATGCTTACACGTATTAATTACTATTAAAATTGACAGATGATTCGATTATTAATATTGTGAACGGTTAGATGTCAAAAAACATGAGGAAATGGTAAATTCATACAGGGTCATGTCGGATTTTCTAGAGGAATTTATCTAAAACCAGTGACATTAGCTGACAATATACCATCTGACCACTAAAAGTATGGACATATATAATATTAAATTCAGTCTTCCTTTATACCATATCTAATGTTAAATAATAAAACCGCCGGCCAAACTGATGGCATATGCTGTACTGCTATCCAGAAAACGTCAGTTTATTGTCATGTACGTAGCTAAACGTGAAGTCCGCTCCGGATAGCCATAACGACAACTCTCCATTTAGCAATAACGTCAGCGCCGTACAACGAACAGCTGACTAATTGCCGAAACAAGGTCTGGAGAAATACCTTTGTTGTTCATTGTTGTCGACTGATCCAGAAGCTGAAGAATGTCGGATTAAACGGAGCTCTGCGTATTTTGTCACGGCCTTATAACTGGTTACGGCTGCCTTAGAATCGTTCACTTCCTTGTTTTTCAGCTTCTTGTTGTTGTGGAAGTGGTTACGTCACTCGCTCTCTATCTGTGGTTCGACAGACGCAGTGTTTCTGGCTACACCGCCCCCTACCGGCCGAAACAGGAAGTGGAGAGTTAATCAAGGTTAACTGAAAAGACAAGATGAGGTGAATTGACAGTGGTGCACTTACTGTCAGGAAGGAACAGTAAATACATCAGAGATAATACATAGTAGACCAACGGCTGTCAGGCAGAAATTTATAGCAGCTTCTACAGCAGTCTACTGTAATATATTTGCAGATATTTGAACATTTACAATCATTAATGTCAATAAATGTTAATGATAACTAAATATTAACACACACACTATGGATACCACAGTTAAAAGAAATATTTTTAAGTAATTTATATAAACTAATGAAGATAAATAAATAAATGTTCAGAGAGTGCAGCTAAATTCACAATAACATCATACCATCCCCAGCAATTACACTGGTTTCATGGAGATGACATGAAACAGACTGCTAAAGATTTTATTTTGCATTCTGGAAAGCAATGGTAAAAATATGTCAAAGATGATATAAAAAAAATACAAAATGTTTGCAAAATTGTGACATGCAACATCACAGTAAAATCATCTACTGTGACCTTGATCATCAACATTGCAAAGTCAGTTTTTTTTTTTTGGCACAACATCTTGACACTATAAATGTGTGTAATAGATTAGAATTAAATCATATGAGCTTTGTTATCATCCATGATAACATTTGGGATTTTTTGGTAAATTTTTCTAACTTTTACCTTCTACTGAGAAAGTCACCTGCAGCTCACACACGCAAAACATCAGGATAACTTGTTCAAAATCAAAGATGCTAGACTGTTAAGAGACATGCGTACTGTATATAACATAATCACCCTGATGAAAACATAGTATCCTTGGTGGAGCTAATTAGGATTATTAGCATGTTACCTAATTATTGTATTCCTTTTCGTTATTCTCAAAGCACTGATATGATTGTTCACAGGATCCCATATGAAGACAGAGATAAAACATTTAGTTTTTATCAGTTTAAATGCATTGACGACAGGTTTCGCCAATATCAGGGTTATTCAGTACCATGTCTGTCTTTTTGTCCTACATTTTAACACCAATCACAATATTGTCTACTGTAGCACGACTTTGGTTGACAGCTAGACCTTTAAATCCCTCCAAAATGTCATCAAATAAATAGCAGATTTATTCAGCCATTGTTTGATAGCAGTGCAACAACAGGAGATTAAAAAAGCCTTCAATGTCATTTTAACATCAGAGAAATCTTGCACAACATACATTTTTCAAAGCCAGTATATTTATTTTTAGAAGGAAAAGTACAGGAAAATGAATAACGTTAATTATTATGCCTTCTGTTTAGTTGTGTGAGCCTCAGGTTCTATGCATTATGCAATTTAACCTGTGCAGTGTTACAGTATTTATATGGAAGACTAACCTTATCATAACCTGTACTGGGTAAAAAGGAAACGACTGTTAGTTTTACATGTGCATCTCCTGCTGTGACACCTCAAAATGTCGGCACACTGAAATGTCCTGCATTTTAGATAGATTGGGATGGCCACTGCAAAGGTATCACCAACCTAGGACTGCTGACAAGTGTGGTGAAAAATTATGACAGTTGGAAAAAAAAATAAAAAGCTGTAGTAAGGTGCAACAAAAATAAATAATCCTGCAGGCAATTCTTGTACTATGACATGGCCAGTGGAAGAAGGGCACCACCATAAATACAGCTTGATAAATAAGTAATTATAAGGCATATATGGCAACAATATATTTCTCTTTGTGGTGTATGCTAATGCCAATGGCAGCTGGAAACAATTATTGCAGTGATCCTGCAATAATTAGATAGATAGATAGATAGATAGATAGATAGATAGATAGATAGATAGATAGATA
>JAPQRQ010063079.1:5217-17199 GCA_037367365.1 Apogon talboti | reverse complement strand
TTAAATGTAGATATTTAACCGTGTTAAATGTAGATATTAAACTGTATTAAATGTAGATATTTAACTGTGTTGAATCTAGATATTTAACTTTTAAATTTAGATATTTAACTGTTTTAAATTTAGATATTTAACTCTATTAATGTAGATATTTAACTCTATTAATGTAGATATTTAACTGTATTAAATGTTGATATTTAACTGTATTAAATGTTGATATTTAACTGTATTAAATGTTGATATTTAACTGTATTAAATGTTGATATTTGACTGTATTAAAGGTAGACTTTTAACCATATTAAATGTAGATATTTAACCGTATTAAATGTCGATATTTAACCGTATTAATGTAGATATTTAACTGTATTAAATGTAAATATTTAACCTTATTAAATGTGGATATTTAACTGTATTAAATGTAGATATTTAACTGTATTAAATGTTGATATTTAACTGTATTAAAGGTAGACTTTTAACCATATTAAATGTAGATATTTAATCATATTAAATGTACATATTTAGCCGTATTAATGTAGATATTTAACGTATTGAATGTAGATATTTAATCATGTTAAATGTAGACATTTAACCTTATTAAATATAGATATTTAACCTTATTAAATGTAGATATTTAATTGTTAAATGTAGACATTTAACTGTATTAAATGTAGATATTTAACCGTATTAAATGTAGATATTTAACCTTATTAAATGTAGATATTTAACCAATTAAATGTAGATATTTAACTGTTAAATCTAGATATTTGACCGTATTAAATGTAAATATTTAACCGTATTAAATGTAGATATTTAACGTATTAAATGTAGATATTTAGCCATGTTAAATGTAGATATTTAACCTTATCAAATGTAGATATTTAACCATATTAAATGTAGATATTTAACCATTTTAAATGTAGATATTTCACCATATTAAATGTAGACATTTAACATATTAAATGTAGATATTTAACCGTGTTAAATGTAGATATTTAACCTTATCAAATGTAGATATTTAACCATATTAAATGTAGATATTTAACCATATTAAATGTAGATATTTAACCATTTTAAATGTAGATATTTCACCATAAATGTAGATATTTAACCATCCTCATATCAGTTTTACACTGTGCTGTGTTTAGTGTCCGATGTAAAAGTGTGTGTATCGTTGGAGTCTCAGGGTCTGGACAACAACGCCACACACACAGGAAGTGACAGGTGTATTTGGGTCCAGACAGGAAGTGGCTGTGAACAACACAAAGACAGGTCAGAGGTCAAACGGTTCCACAACTGAGGGTTTGAAATGCCATCTGCTCAAGAGGTCAAAGGTCAAACTGCAGATCCAAACCCTCAAAGGTCTATTGAGGTCTGACATTGATGTGGTCCCACAGACGTCCCAGGGTTTCAGAGTCTTTATTTTCCACAGGAGAACAGGAGTGTTTGGACATGAGGACACTTCCTCACCACCATCCAAACCCATGTTTTCAACTCCAAACTCTAATTTACTGACGTTCACAAACACACCATGCCTTAGTGTTTTCATTTGTTTTACTACACAAACTGGAAATTCAACTAGTTTTTCATTTAGTTTCTGTTCAGAAACCGTTTTAATTTGTTACTTTTACAGAAGAGACAGAAAATCTACTGTTTAGGATGACTTAGTCCACAAACAGAAAATCAATGGGTTGTCTTAATTAGTTCTGGTTCAGAACCTCAAACGTCTGCAGTTTGTTTGACGTCTTTATGAGGAATGTGGTCTGACCTTTGACCTCTGACCTGTCTAACCACCACAAGCCTTCATTCAATACCTTTTTATCAGTCCTCTTTGGTTCTCTTTGGTCTTCACTCCTCTTTGGTCCTCTGTCTTCTTTGGTCCTCCGTCTTCTTTGGTCCTCCGTCTTCTTTGGTCCTCCGTCATCTTTGGTCCTCTTTGGTCCTCCATCATCTTTGGTCCTCTATCCTCTTTGGTCCTCTGTCCTCCTTGGTCCTCCGTCCTCTTTGGTCTTCAGTAGGGCTGCAACTAACAATAATTTTAATAATCGATTAATCTGTAGATTATTTTAATAACTAATCAAGTCATCGGATAAACACAAAATGACAAAAGCTTTGTAAGGTATTAAAGGTAGGTTTACATTGTGTTCCCGGTTTGCCTGAAACGTGGTGTGCCGTGGGGTTTTGGCCATTTTTTCCTACATATTCAAGTTTTGTTACATAAATGGTGCACTACATTTTGGATGAACGGGGCTGCTGTGGCCACCGTGAGCATAATGTAAACCTAGCTTTAAAAATCTGGCCCCCCATCCACGGCAATCATGACCTGTTACGTTTGCCTATCCTGTTTTGTCCACGGTGGCCTGAAACGTGATTGCCATAGCCGCTGGCAACATAATGTAAATCTATCTTTAATACCTTACTTCAGATGACATCAAAATGCAACGTGGGTCTAACTAGCAATAGGTTATCCTAGCACTCTCGCTGTCCTCCTAATGTTAGCCAGCAGCACTGTTAGCCTTCCTTCAGGTTAACAAACCCGTGTTTACGCTTCAGATGTTTACGTATCATTGCTGTGCTTCCATGCCAAGCAAACGTGGTTTGCAAATGTTGCATTTAACCTCTTCTTTTTCTGTTGTTGTGAAGTTTTCTCAGACTTTTGACGATTTAGGTCGTGGTTTTGCTCGAGTTTTGTCATTGCTTTTCTCCTGAACCTCAGCCATGCTGCTCTGTGTTTTCCTCTGTTGCACTTCAGTGTGCGGCCTCAAGACCCAATGAATCGACTGGTGAACTCGTTGCCAACTCTTTTAAGAATCAATTTGGAACGATTTACTCGATTTGGAATGATTTAATCATTTCGTTGTTGCAGCACTAGTCCTCAGTCCTCTTTGGTCATCTTTGATCCTCTTTGGTCCTCAGTCCTCTTTGAACAACAAACCACCAGACAGACCTGGTCTGGGGTCAGGGAGACCAGATGGAACCTGATGAACCAGATAGACCTGGTCTGGGGTCAGGGAGACCAGATGGAACTGGATAAATCAGATGGACCTGGTCTGGAGTCAGGGAGACCAGATGGAACTGGATAAATCAGATGGACCTGGTCTGGAGTCAGGGAGACCAGATGGAATCGGATGTACCAGATGGACCTGGTCTGGGGTCAGGAGACCAGATGAAAACAGATGAACCAGATAAAACCAGATGAAATCAGATCAATCCAGATGAACCCAGATAAAACCAGATGAATCGAGATGCAACCAGATGAACCAGACGCATCCAGATAAAACCAGATGAACCAGAGGAATCCAGAAGGACCCAGATGAATCCAGATAAAACCAGATGAGTCCAGATAAAACCAGATGAACCCAGATGGAACCAGAGGAATAAAAAAAAAACAAAACAGATCAACCCAGATAGAACCAGATGAAATTAGATAAACCCAGATGAATCCAGATAAAACCAAATAAACCCAGATGAGTCCAGATAAAAAATTATAAAAATGTGTAAAAGTTATTTTACACATCTAGGGTTTAGACAAAAACTAGTCGAATTCTGCCAGATTTAGATTTGGCATGTGCATGTGCAAGACAGTCCGCCATCTTGTATATGGCAAGTCTACTTGGACAAAAAGTGACAGAGACGTTTTTCTTGAATAGTGTAGCTTTGTTATTGTCATTCAGAACATACATCAGTCTATCTACTGTACACTGCAAACGAAATGTCGTTGCATCTTATTCGCCATCGTACAGATGGAATAGAATAGAGTAAGAACGCAAAAAGAAATCTTGAAAATAAATGCAATCTAAAATTACCAACATATAATATTGCACAATAATTGCAGCGGAATAAAACCAGACTTAAGCAGGACTGATCAAAGTGTGTTTTTTGTGGATGTTTGGGGAAAGGGAGAGGGGAGGGTATTGAGAGTTCAGGAGTCTGATGGTCTGGGGAATAAAACTGGTACGGAACCGGGCTGTTCTGGTTCCGATGCTGCAGAACCTCTTCCCATAGGGCAGCAGGGAGAACACTAAACAAAAATATTATGTAATGCTCTTCGTTTTTAAATCGAAAATAATCCTGTAACAAACGGAAAAAGGCAAAGGAACTCATCTTGTCACTTGAGCACATGCTGTACAAACTTCTTAATCTCTAAATGCATTCAAGTATTGCGCTTTCTCAAACCATCCGTCTTCAGTACTTAACTGTCGTAAAAAGGAACACGTGATAGCCTTGCACATGCGTAAAACGTATCTAGTTTCCGATCTGGTAGTGACAGACCCGAACTTTTCTTTTTCCATTTCATTTTGCGCACATCCATCTGCGCAGGTTAGAGCGTCACCCGTCGGATCTAAACGAATCCCCGCAGTTTGTGCAGGTCCGTAGCTGAAGGTGCAATAAATCAGCGCAAAATGGGCGGATCTGTGCGTTTAACAGCGGAGAGAGGAGGGGGGTCCTCCTCATGCCCCCTCAGTCCCTTAGTCCGCGTCAGACCCCCTTAGTCTGCCAGACCTCCTCAGTCCGCCTCAGACCACCCAGTCCGACCCGGTCCGCCTCAGACCACCTCAGTCCGCTTTAGCCCCACACACCGGACCGCAGGACGCCTTTAACACTCGACTGAAACGGGACAGACAAACTGTGTGGATCTCGGTGAGTAGAATCTGTCCGAACTCAGGAGGAAACTAACTCTGAAACAGAACCAGTAACTGGACTTACACATTAACCCGGATTCAACTGATCCAGCCGTTTCTGCGCACATTTCTGCGTCTGCGCAGGGTTTTTTGTGTAGTGTTTCTGTTGTTGAATCATGAGCTGAATTTAACTCAGCTTCCCGTTTATTCAACAGCTGTGATAAATTGTCTTTAATTCAGAAAACACTTGTTGTTTTCGCTTAAAAACTGTCATTTACAACAATTCCAAAAAGGGTTTAAACCTGAAGGTAACTGATGATGCGTTCAGGTGCCTTTTTGTGGAGTGCTTTATATTCTGCATCAACACCGTGATCGTGTTCCATCTGTTTCATTTATTCTTCTTAACTTTATTACACGTTTATTATAGTTTCTAACAACAGGAATAAGTTTGGTTTTAATGACTGAAACGGACAATTGTGGAAAAGTCCATGAAAATAATTACAGAAATAAAAAGGGAACAAAACTTAAGTAAATAATCAGTGAAATTCCTTTAACATCCCTTATATGACCGCTGTCAGACCATGTTCATCATGTTTTTATTCTGATCCGTTTTAAAAACTTTTTTTTTAGTTTTCTGGTCGTTATCATTGAAGCCTCTGATTTTTTGTGGCCGTTTGGTTCCTAATGACTTTTATGGTTCTTTAAACGTCTACTGCTTTATGGTTGTGTGTTCATTTCACAACGACCTCTGACCTCTGACACCCACCAGCATCATAAATCAGTTAAAGGCTTTGTCCACATTAAAGCTCCTGTCTTCAGGCGGATCCTGTGGGCTTTTATTGTGAAGGTCGTGACCTCAGTCTCACACTGAGCTTTTATTTTAGAAAGTTCATTTATGTAAAAACTTCAGCACTAGGTGTCAGTGAACATCCTACAGTGGACTTGTCATGGTAGTTTATGTCTTTACTGTCTCTTCTGTCCCTCAGGTGTGAACCTCACCTTGTCATGAGTCTCAACGCCAACGATCTCAGCGAGCTCGTGGAGCTGTGGGAGGAGCTTAACCTGAGTTCAACCGACAACCTGTCCCACGTGGAGACAGTGTTGTGTTCTGGCACCATCAGCCACGCCTCCTTTCTCCACGTCTTGTCCATCCTCTATGTCTTCATCTTTGTCGTGGGACTTGCTGCCAATGGCCTGGTGGTCTGGGTCAACCTGCAGTGCGACAGGAAGCACCACGAGACACAATTGTACATTCTGAACCTGGCAGTGGCGGATCTGTGCGTCGTGGCCACGCTGCCGGTCTGGGTGGCGTCGTTGCTGCAGGGCGGACGTTGGCCGTTCGGCGAAGCCATCTGTAAAGTCACCCACTTGGTCTTCAGCGTAAACCTCTTCAGCAGCATCTTCTTCCTCACCTGCATGAGCATTGACCGCTACCTGACAGCCACGCTGCAGGGCCACGCCCCTAATGGCCACGGGAGGAAGGTGGTCCGGCGGATTGTCTGCATGCTGGTGTGGCTGCTGGCGCTGGCCGCCTCCATGCCTGATACGTATTTCTTGCAGGCAGTGAAGTCATCCCATGGCGAAGGCGCTGTGTGCCGACCGGTGTACCCGTCTGACAATCCAAAGGTGTGGATGGTCGGCGTGCAGCTCATCTTCTTTGTGCTGGGCTTTGCTGTCCCCCTCCCCATCATCACCGTCTTCTACCTACTGGTGGCGGCAGCGATTCCACCTAACACCGACTGGGAGCGGCGCATCACCCGGCGGATCGTCCTGGCCTACATTGTGGTGTTTGTTGTGTGCTGGCTACCGTTCCACGCCGTCCTCCTGCTGGACATGCTGTCACTGCTGGGTGTCCTACCCTTCACCTGCCGGCTGGAGAACTTCCTGGATGTAGCACTGCACCTGACACAGTGCTTCTCATTGGTCCATTGCTGCATTAACCCTGCCCTCTACAACTTCCTGAACAGGAGCTATCGCTACGACCTCATGAAGGCCTTCATCTTCAAGTACTCCACCAAGACTGGACTCACCAGGCTCATTGACTCCTCGCACGCCTCTGAAACCGAATGCTCAGCGGTGACGGCAGAGAACAGTGATGCCATGTGACCATTTAATGGACGTCCTGACACACTGTTGCCATGGTGATCTGACAGCAGAGAACAGCGTCTCAGTGTAGTCTCTTTGTCAACAGTGAGATCCTCTCCTGAACATTTTCAGACTTTGAAGACGTTTGAGATATAAACTGTTGAATCATCATTCAATAGGTTTTACAAACTCCTCTGTCAACTAACCAACGCCGCGTCCTCAACTCATGTTTACATTTGGCTTCAAGGGTGAACTCCTGACAGTCAGCACCTAGGCCTGAAAAATGCCCAGAGACAGTTTTACCAGTGGTTTTACCTGCAGGTTTGATGAAGAACCAGGGACGAGCTGCAGACACAAGTTTATATTCTGTGAATATGTTTTTATCACAAAGTGTTTGGCTTGAAAGTGAAACTACATAGAATTTAAAGTCTGATCAACTTGTAAAAAATATAAATAATCCAATAAAGTTGTGCAAAGATGACAAAGTTCTACTTTTAATGAAGAAAATGCAAGAATATATAATTGCTGCTGGAAAGTAAATTAAAGTGAAGAGTTAACAGGTCAATGGTTTATGAAAGAAGTCAAACAAACTAGTAGAAACTTTATATTTACTGAGTTTTTATGTTAAATGTAAACAAAGGTCTCTACAGTTTCATTAATGTATTTTTCAGTAAATGTTCAGTTTTGTATTGAAAGTATTTATTATAAACCTGACCAGGTGGGCTTTTACCTGTGTGAAGTCATACCTGTCGCTGCAGGTGTTCACTCTTCAATCACAGAGCTGAGAGGAGACACAGAGGCGTCACTCAGACACTAAAAACATGCCTTGAACATCTCCGTGACGACAGGACAGGTGTGTTTACCTGTAGACACAGACAGGAAGAGGAGGACAAACAATAAACAAATTGTGTCAAAGAAACGAAAAATCAACACAAAAAATACAATCAAAAGATGCTGATGTGACAAACAAGACCAAGCCCTTTGTATTTTTGTCTGTTTTGTTGTTTTCATAACAAAAAATGACAAAGTATTCTGTCTGATGCAAATAGGAAAGTTAAAAATAACCAAAGTTCAGGTTTGATTGAAGTAAAAGTGTAAAGATCTTTTGTTGTTGGTTTGTGGGGTTTAATGACGCGCTCATGACACTTAAAACCTCAGCCAACATGTTCCACATCAAACATCTGCAGGAACATCACATGTAGGAGTCAGAGGGTGAACTGAGCGCGCTCAGTGACCAGCAGCCGGAGCCTTTAATTAACACAGAGCCTCATTCTGGACTCGGAGCTACATCTCCATGGTAACGACAGCAGAAGACAAAGAGCGGCTCGGTGGACTGGATTCTTTACTGAGTTAAAGAGAGGAGCTGCGATCTGATTGGCTGCCAGCCGGGTGGGTGTTGCACACATTAATGCACCAGGACCTGGTTTAGAGGAACATCCAGGGTCTGGATCAGGAACCAGCCTGAGTTTAAAAACCCAAAAACTTCCTGGTGGACTCCGGGACCTGCGTTCAGGTCCAAATCCTGAACGCTCCATTATTTGATCAAATCTAAGAACGTTCAAACTCAAACCAGAACAAGTTCATGAAGATAAAAAATGATTCAACCTGGTTCTGTAAAAAACCCTCAGGACTGAACTGGACTGACCCCGTCCAGAACCAACCCAACCAGACCAGACTGCCTCTACCTGGACCGGACTGACACAGACCAGAACCAACCTAACCAGACCAAACCACCTTCCCCTGGACCGGACTGGACCTAGCTGAACCAGACCAGACCAGGTCAGAATATCTCCAAACCTGAAGGTTCAGTTGGTGGTTCCATTCTGCAGAGGTCAGTACCTACCCAAAGTGGTCTAAGGGAACACAACCGGATGTCAGTTCAATTAAGCATCTGTGGAACTTCCTGGATAAACAAGTCCAATCCCTCCATTCCACAGCTGACAGGGCTTAATGGATCTACTGTTCCAGAGACTGCGGCCCCTCTCTAGAGGTCTGTGGAGTCCAGGACCTGGGTCAGAACCAGAGGCAAAAGGACAACCTCCACAATATTGAACAGGTGGTGCTAATGTCCCTGGATTGGACTGAGATCAGGTTGTCCTTCCTCAGTCCATTTATGATGACATCATCACCACCTGTCTGATCAATGACGATCAGGTTTGTTTCTCAGTTTTGTCATTTCTTTCATTAAAACATCAAAAGTCTGATGGTTTAGACCACGTCAGGGTTTTCCTTCAGGTCTGTGGAGGGTCAGATTCTGGGTCAGAGGCCGTCTTCATCAAAATCCTTCAACAATAAATATTTGATCCTATTTCTGTCTGTTATATTTCGTCTGACGACACTTCATGTGTCTAGTCCACAGTGTAGACTGAGGGCGTCACCTGCTGTCCGGTCTGGAGAACCACAGTATCACCATGATCAGAACAAAGCACAAGTGTTGCCTTCACTTCCTCACAAATGTCAGGAAAACTAGGGTCCTTATGTTTTCATGTGACATTTACACTCATCAGTATACATTTACTGAAGTCATGCATTACGTAGTGTGTTAAGAAAGAACACAGACCCATGAAGACCAGAAAAAAGACCAGAAAAAAGAAGAGCTAAAGTAGCTGTAAAGTCACGTTAAATATTGACACTGTTTTTTTAAATATTGGGCTTTTTCTTGAAAAATGTGTGAGCTGTTTATTTAATCACATGACATTTTCTCACAAATATTGTGACTTTTTTTTCTTGTAATATTGTGACTTCTTTTTTTGTATTGTTGTGACTTTTTTCTTGTAATATTGTGACAATTTTTCTTGTAATGTGACTTTTTTTCTTGTAATATTGTGACTTTCCTCTACAAATATTATGTACTTATTTTTAGAATAGTGCGACTTTTTTCTTGTAATATTCTGACTTTTTCCCAAAGAATTGTGACAGTTGAAATATTGCCACTTTTTTTCTTAATAATACAAATATTTACTTCAAATATTGTAAAATTTTTCTTGAAATACTGCAACTTTTTTCTTTAAATATTGAGACTTTTTCTCGGTACAAATTTTTATCTTGTAATGTTTTGATTTAATTCTCATAAAACTCTGATTGTCTGATTTTTGTTTTTATTATCGGGGACTAAATCTTCTTTGTAGTTCATTATTTTTACATTAAATCAGTCAAATGCATTTCTTTTTGTATGTGTAAAAGTCCATCATTCTGTTTGGTGGTTTATTCTAGTTCTAATGTCCACATATATATTTGTATTAGATCTAACCTAATATATTTGAGTATGAACAGCAGGAAAAAGTACAGTTTAATGGAACAAACAGCTTCTATAAACCACAGAGGTCATATTTATTTATTTATTGGCATGTCTTTAAGCCTTCATTCGAACAATATGAGATTCATGGCATTAATGTTGTGATGTAACTCGAACCCTGTACCAGTGACAAATGGAACAAAAATAAGCAAAATGAAGAAATTAATCAACAAAATGGGTAAAAATGAACAAAATACACAACAAAATTAATAAAATAATCAACAATGTGAGCAAAAACGACCAAAATAACCAGGTTTGATTCAACAGGTCAGATGATTGTGTTGTTTCTTGTCATGGGGTCAAAGGTCACACGAGTGACTTTAACCTTTACAACACATTTAGTTCAGTTTTTTTGTGTTTTTTAAGGCTGTGAGCAGATTTACTGTATTTACATGTTTTACGTGAATAGAAGAGAATAAGAAATACATGTGTGATCATTTCATCCCTGAAAAACGATAATGTGGAATCAGACGGTTTCTGCTCAACATGTGACCTGTACTGGAGGCATGTTCAGCTGTTTGTCAGGATTTTCAATAAATTGGAGTAAAAGTGAATTAATGAAACTCAGTCCTTCTCAAACAGGATAAACTCGTGTATTTGAGATCATGAAGACATTTAATCCCTTATATGAAGCTCATTTTGCAGTTATATGATGTAATTTTGTGGTAAATGCCGTTCAGATGATGTGTCAGCTGTTGCCGGTTGTCTCCAACATCTGTTTTGAAGCAGAGGCTGGAATTCTTCCATTGGTTTTTACGTTGTACGACTTGGATACTTTAACCCATGCACTGTTTGACAAACACATGAGCTGTGTTTGTTCATGTCGCTCCCTGGACGTCCAGACAAACCAGATTCCACAGGTGTGAGTCTCAGGTATGTAGTAGGAGGAGCTTCCTGGAGACCTGTCAATCATTCAGTTACCACAGAAACCTCCACTGACTGTTTATGTCATGGATGGTTTTACACAGAAATATTCAACACTCCATCTGTGTGTGTATACTTTTATTGATCCGATTCTCTGTACAGTCGCCATTAAATAAAATTCATCATCATTATTTCTTGTTGATTTTCTGGATCTTTATTGAATCCGTGTGAATTAAATGAGACACGATGTGACACCATAGGCTGTTAGGTGAGTTTAATACAGTGGTTTGACCCCATACACACATATGTATTGATCGCCCACATCCTGATCAATAGTAAAGTGAAGAGTTTATTGCACAGGTTTTAGATTTCAATGACGAATCGACAACATTTGGACCTGAAACACGTTTCAGATGAGAAGGATCTGGTTCCAGAACATTGCGTTTTTGGATTCATCTGAACATAAACCAAACAGGTGGCCCCGCCCCCTTCACCTGTACAGGTGCAGCTGACACTCATTCCAAAACCACAGATAAACGTTAGAACAGAATCATGTTGTTTTGGAACCACATTCGTTCAGATGTTACAGGCGTGAACACTCAGACAAGCTGGTGATTGGACTTTAACAGGTGGCCACACCCTTGCTGTCACCTGAACCAATAAGAATAAAATGGGCGGGGCTGGTTGTCAGTCGAATTCATACTTACCCCGCTCTTTTTTTTTTTTTTTTTTTAACTGATTTTATTTTGGGTTTAAAGTGCTTTTTAGAGCTTTACAAAAATAACTTCTTATAATGAGTCTGATTGGAAGGATGAGATGTGTTTAAATACATCACGTTATTTACAGTTACTGATGTTTTTAACGCCCAGCCCATCCCCGAAAATAAACACCCACCAGATCAAAAATGAAAACTAAAACTATGAACAATGAGGAGTTTTGGCTCAAGGCTAAAACGAGTGCATTTCAGCATCAGAGAATTTAAATAACTGAAGAAAAACAAAGAATAAACAAAGCAGCTGCAGAAAAACTGGACCAGTTTGATCCACTTTGATCCAGTCTAATCCAGGTTATTCTGGTTGGATCCACTTTATTAATGCGGTTTAAACAGGGGTTGACTCTGTG
>JAPQRQ010062937.1:0-17221 GCA_037367365.1 Apogon talboti | reverse complement strand
CTTTTTTCCTCCCTTAGTCTCTCCCCCCCCCCGCCCCACCTCCCCTCCTTCCTTTCATAAATACGACTGGTGGTTGGCTGGTAGCTGCTGGCTGGCTAGCGGTGGGGGATATAGCTTTATAATCCCCTCTTCGTCTTCCAGCCCGCCTCGCCACAATGTCACAGGAGCTTAATATTTGCCATTATTATTTGCTTGTTTTATTTGACTTCGAGGCAACACAATGACCTGTCAGCGCCGGCTTTATCCCCCCTCCGAGTGTCGTCCGTTTCAAAGTTGACTACAGTAATCCATGAGCCCCCGATTCCGCTAAATCCTGAAGCTTTCTTTCATTCGCACGACTTTTTTTTTTTCTTCCCCTCCCGCCCTCTGCGCTCCATCCTCCTAAATGAAATTACATACATCTGCTGGCTCAGAGTATCACAAATGTCCACACACCCACCAGTGTCCACACACACACACACACACCCACGTCTGCCTTTTGTTGTCAGTGACGCAGTGGTCCAATATTTCCTCTCCTCAGCCATGAGCTATGATGTGTGTGTGTGTGTGTGTGTGTGTGTTTTAGTGAATGACACACATTTCTGTAATCCTGAGCAGCTGAATCAGTCATTTGTGGACAGACTGTGATCATAGCTGAATACACCTGTTGTCCTCCAATTTATTCTCTGTTTTGCTGAAAGGGTGTAGCTTTTTTATTACTTGTATATCTCTGTTTTCATTTGTCTTTTCTTTCCCTTTTCCTCTGGGGACAAGTTTCGGAAGTTTGGTACAACTACTTTTGGTACTTTTTACATTTTCTGTTTTAAACAAAAATGGCATCAAATCTTATCTAAGCCCAGATTTACCCAATAACGAGTTAAAGAAAACCCTTTGAAATATTTTCTCTCTAAAAAAGAGAAGTAGTGTAAATGTAAAGCATACCTGTCACATTATGCATTAAAACTGTTTAAAAATATGTGTCTTTTAGTTATGATGACTACCATAAAAACGCAGCCTTTAAACATATGAGACCCATCGATGCATTTTTGTCCTCTGTAGGGGACAAGTTTCACAGCTTTACTAAAAGAAAAAAAAGCTGTTAACTGCAAAGGACATTCCATAATAAAAATGGGTCTGAGTAAACTGTTGCATCATGCTGTTTCCTATCAAGGCAGTTTTTTAATGTAAAAAAAGCCAAAGCACTTCATAAGCACGTATAAGACAATATTTAATCTCTCTGCTTTTTAATCACTCTGTTTTTAACCATTTTGTCTCAGAGGTCAGATGAATGCAGCTGACAGTGGTTAACCCGCCTCATATCCACAGACAGAGAACTGACCACACTGGAATTTGTAAATGAATGTATTAATGCATACTTTACATAAACAAGTCCTTTTTCATGACTCCAGAATGACACGTAAACCTCATCAGTCAACGGCACAAAGTTTCATTATAAATATCTACTTACTAGTTGCAAAAAATGGTAAAACAGTTAAAACCAAATGCTAATGTATCTACATTTATTCATCAGTCTTTTTTTTATTCTACAAATGAATCTGTGAAGTGTTTGTTTGTGTTCATGTGTCTGAAAGTGAGGTGAGTTACTATAAAACAGATTATTATGAAACCTGTCATTTTGCTTATTAAACCTAATTCATTAAGCCTTAGTATTAAACCAGTGAATACTGTTGAATAAATTTTACCTAGAAACTGAATCACAGTTTAATGCCACAACAGTCATCGATCCTTTAACAGCATCAGAAGTCATGAATAAACTTCCTCTGTTGTGCCGTGACTCTGTACAATGCCATAAATGTTCCCTGAATCATTAAAACTAGTCAAAGGGTAAACCTCCCTCTACCAGATCTGAGGCGTCGTGCTCCAGCTGCCCTTATGTGGATAACATTTGAGGCTTTCCATTCGATGTGCTGCGTCTGTATCACTTGTGCGTATCCCATTGTGGCCTGTAAGTAAGTTACAGCATAGAGCTTTAGCCCCAGGCGTGGGCGAAGCTTACATTAGCCATGCATCACAGCCTTGCTAGCTCACTGTGTGTCAAGCAGGTATTACACTAAGCATTGGAGAGTCTCAGAGTCATGTTTTTTTTTTTTTTTTTTTTTTTTGAAGGCCTGCTGAGTTATTGGTGGATATGTATTGCCCTACAGTGAGAGGCTTCACTCTGTAAAGGCGCTTCGCTGTAATCGGCGAGTTAATCCCGCCCCGGTTGAAGCCGTATTGACGTTGTGAAGACATGGTGTGAAGTATGTGAATGTTTACACAGGGAACATGCGCGAGGAGTTTATACACACACACACACACACACATACACACAGTTTAGTGGCCGTGTCGCCTCTGTAGCTGCAAACACACATAACTGAATTGTTGATCTGCGTCATCTGTTACGATCATGTGCCTGTACATGTGTGGATGTTGGATGATTGTAGAAAACGGCTTTTTATCTGATGTTATTACACTTTATTTTGGCTTTGTAGGAAACAGCCGAGCCTTGCGGTCGCACCAATTAGCAGCTGAGGAATGACTGTTTATGATGACACTGTGAGTGACTGTTTGCTTTTTGTCTGTGTGTATTTCAGGGAACAACAAGGAGGAGGAGGAAGCCATGATGCAGGAGTGGTTTATGTTGGTCAACAAGAAGAACGCTCTCATCAGGAGACAGAACCAGCTCTCTCTGCTGTACGTAAAATACTCTTAATGCCCGTTGACACATCTGATGGGAATTTTATCAGCTGATCTCACTCGACATTCATTACGTCATCTTTAGAAGTAAAAACTCCCATATATTCAGTGTGGGAAACGCATAATGTGAAAAATAACAAAAACATTTAACCTGAGCAATTCATTTAAACGGTATAAACACATATATGTAAATAAATCGGGTAGTGTAAACCTCACAACGTGACTAAAACTAATGATTATGTTCATTGTTCATTTAATCTTTCAATTATATTCTCATTTAACTGATTAGATGTTTTGTCACATTCTGAAGTCCAACATGACATCTTCAGATGTTTTGTTTAATCCACATAGGCCAAAAACATTCAGATTACAGTCAGAGAGGATGAAATGAAGAAAATCTGCAAATTTAAGAGGCTGGAATCAGAGAATTTTTTTCTTAAAACATGCTCATAATGATTAAGTTAGTATCAAAATAGTTGTCGATTAATTTAATAGTTGACATCTAATCAATTGATCATTAATAATCTAGTGCTAAACCCTCATTCTAAGTCCTTCAATGTACCATGATTTTTTTCTTTTAACAAAATCAAATTTATTTTGTAAATTAATGACACTGTTTGATTTAACCTGTTACTCCTCAATACTGTGTATATATGTTTGCGTATTATTCTCCTTTTCCTGCTGCCTGTATCATAGGTCGCCTCCTTTTCCGTCTTAACACTTTTTCTACACCAAGAGGCGTCACAAAGCACTTCTTTTTACACATTATATCAAACTGTGTTGCAGTTTGATGGTTCCCACTCCATTCAGCCCCTGTGTCTATGCGCTCATTGATTGACATGTGGACGGGATATGAAATCAATAGATATGTGGCGATCATCACTCTATTGCCAGTCTCTTTGTATGTGGTCAGCTGTAGCAGGTGGAGACACACACACTAACACACCCTTTCTTTTTTTTTTCTTCATTTGGGGTTTCAGAGTGTGTGAGCGGAGGGGAGATTGAAGTATTCATAATCACATTACATTGAGGGAAAGGAGAGGCTTTTAAAGTGGCCAATTGACAGAGGGGCTGATTATTAGCCCTTTCTGTTCCCTCTTTGTGGAGGCGAAGAGAAAAGGCGCCTGTGAAGGACAAATTCTATTAAGGGCCGAATTAGCTCATTTTTTTAATATGGCTGAAAGAGGAAAGAATTTAATTTGTGCTACATACACACACACACCACATATATCCATACTTACACACATTCAGGATCGCGCACATTTAAGGCTCCTCCCTGAATACATGTACAACTACACTGTCTCTTTTATTCCACACAGTTTTAATGTGTTTTCACCTCATTTCGTCCCTCTTTATGTGCTTTTTTTCCTTGCACTCACATTAACCTAAGGCCCTGTGTGGCAGTGTGTGTATCAGCTATGGGCAGTAGATTAATGCGAAGCCAGAGAAGGTTCAGGCGAGTAGCTGAATCGATGTTTATTGCAGGTTTCTTTAAGTGCTTAATGATTTAGTCATTAACATATTGATGAACTTTGTTGTGTGTGTGTTTTTTTTTTTGTCTCTCCTCAACTTGCCACAGGGAGAAAGAGCACGATCTGGAGCGGCGCTTTGAACTGCTCAACAGAGAGCTGAGAGCAATGCTGGCCATCGAGGGTAAGCCCAACTCAGAGGTTGATACGGTGTTTGCATGTAGGAGGCACAGGTTCAGGTCCCTCTGTTTTGTTCTAATTTCTAGACTGTTTTCACATTCCAGCAGCTCCACTTAAATTAGTTTTTGTACAATGCTAGAGTGAACAAGTTAAAGGTACAATATGTAACGTTCATGTGAGCTCGTGACCGTATGAGAATCAACAGTACTGAGCTACATTGAGCAAAACTGTCACCTTTGTAGTCTTTGTGGATGTTAGCCTCTACACACACGTAGAAGTCAGTGTAGAGGCTGTTATCATGGATGGAAGTAAACAGGACGGTACATTAGGAGCTATGCTCTATCCTCATGATGTTC
Organism: Apogon talboti; assembly: GCA_037367365.1. Classification (NCBI taxonomy): domain Eukaryota; kingdom Metazoa; phylum Chordata; class Actinopteri; order Kurtiformes; family Apogonidae; genus Apogon; species Apogon talboti. The sequence continues at coordinate 12,540 of JAPQRQ010062937.1, read as the reverse complement.
CTGTGTTTTTATTTACTCTCCCTTTTTGTCCCCGTTTATCAGCCATTAATCATACTAACTTTACGCACAAATTCAATGAAAACATCTTCAGTTAAACTCAATGCTTATGAATGTCATCTTGTTTTTCAGTTGGACCGTGTTTGTGTACAAGGCTAATATAGACATCAGGTGCATTGAAAATACATTTCTACCCTTTCTGTATCAATATAACACAGAAAGTTGGGGTTGGCTGATATTAAATATACTGACCAAAGGGACTATAGATTCCTTGTTTCTTTTTTGTCATAAAAAAAAAGTTGATTTTTACCTCTACATGTTTCGGCTGCACCTGTTGCCTTCCTCAGAGGGGTCACGTGACGTTCCTGTGACGTATTTTGTCAGCTGTTTTATCCAGGTTTGCCAGACAACGTAAAAATCATCTTTTTTTTTTTACCTGTGTGACAAAAAAGAAACAAGGAATCTACTCTCAGTAGACAGTATGAACCTGACTGGACTGACCAAAGGGACTGCTATATATTTATTGAGTATAATGTTTGCATTATAGTTGATAAACAGGACACCGGCCACATTATAGAAATGTATTTGTGAGTTAATGTGAGCCCACAGAGGAATGTGAAGTGCATTTCAGACGAGTAAATCATCTTTGTCTGGCTGGTTTCCATGGGTCTGACTTGCATATTGTCCAGCTGTTGCCTACATTGAGAGCCTAAAGCGGGATGATTTAAATTCTACGTCGGCTTCTTGATGTGGATTAAGATGCGAGCTTGCTGGGGATTTCACTCGCTGATACTTGATCAATGCTATCTGTTTCCTAGCTAGTCCTGGCTAGCCGATGCCTGATTTGAAAGTTAGCCACAGCGGCACAGAGAAAAGGCTGTGTGAGGTTATAAAAAAAAAGCAGTTATATTATTGAAAGCCTGTTAACTATACCGCAGCCAGAAAAGCAGCCATTGTGTCGTATCAAAGTTGTCAGGGGGCCAGGGAAGTTTAATCCCTTTCGACTGCGTCCTCTTTGGCAAAATGAACCTTTTGCCAATCAATGCTAATTGATTTTGCCATTCGACATTGACCACCACCACCCCCCTCTCCCCTCTCCCCCCTCCTCACAGCCTTTGGACACCCATTGTAATTTCAACGGGCACCTGATAAGCTACCTGGTCCATAATAAATCAATTGTAATTAGCAAAGAAAGGAGGAGGGGCGGGCAGAGGGGGGTCGTGGGGAAGCAGACATGCGTAGCCAAGCAGGAGCTGCAGACGGTTCAACGCCGCCTGCGTCCAGGTTGAATTTCTCCGTCTTCGGCCGGCCATTTTATTTATTTATCTTTATTGAGCTGCTGCACAGCCACGGCTCGAGTCGAATGGGAGGATTTAGCTTTTTCTGGTTCATATGTTAGAGTGAGGGTGTCAGTGTGTGTCCTTCTGTTTGTCTCGTTTATCATGCATTTCTTTCGTCGTGTGTGTCTCTGGGTACTTGTAGGTTTTGTATTGGATGTGTATCGCATGTGTGTGTATGTGAGGGTGTGTGTGTATATGTGTGTATGTGGCAGTGAACACGTAGTGATAGTGTGTGAGCTGAGGTGGAGAGGTGGTGTGTGTCGTGTCACCTCTCTCCCCTCTGCCTTCATGTGGACTTGTTGGATTTGCAGCTGACTAACTTATCAGCTGGCCTTATTTTCTTCCCTAAGGGAGGCACTTAACATTCACAGGCTCTACCTTTCTGTAGCAGCCATAGATAGTTCTGAGCTGCTGGGAAAAGAGTGTGTGTGAGTGTGGATCTGCTGGTCTCTGTTTGCCTGCACCTGTGTGTGTTTACATGTTCAGTATGTGCTCGAGAGTCCACCTGTGTGTCTCATCTTTTCCCCTGTTTCTGTGCCCACTGTGTGTATGTGTGTGTGTGTGTGTGTGTGTTTGCTGTCCATCTCCCCAGCTCTTATTTGGTGCTTGGGCAGGTCCATTGAGCGATGGTCGGGCGTGCAAGTAATTGCTGATTTGGTTGGCCAGTCGATGACACAGAGAGAGAGAGAGAGGTGCACTGAGTGTCAGAACAGAGAGAGAAACACACATCACTGAGATATACCTGCACAACACACACACACACACACACACACACACACACACCCTGCTGAGAAAAATATATACCCACACTGACACATGTCTCACTCTGCCTCTATCTCTTCCTCTCAGTTTGCCAACACAGTCTGAACCACACGCCTTCTTAGTGTGGACTGTAGCTAAATGCTAACTCTGCTAAACATTTGTTTTTGTGTTGCTGTAAAGTCACTATTAAAGCATCCTGATGAAACTGTATTCACTACAACCAGGGGCCTCAGTTGGCCTCATGTCTAATAGTTGTAAAAATAACACTAAACTTAAAAAATCATCTTTTCTGTGGTCGTTTTGTAGACAGACCAACAATATAACTTGCATGTTCTTTAATTTTAACTATAATTATGACGCTATGATTATGAGTTACATTCCACTGCAGGAACAGGATGTCGGTTTATTTCTGGAGACTTTATTTTACCCAGGAAAGGGACATCCGTCCTGGAACTAGTGTATTTTACCTTAGGGTTGGTCTGTCTGTGCTGAACACTTCTGTTTGGTCGCTGCTTGTAGCTTTTTTTTTTCTTCAACCATTTTTTAAAGGATACCTATACTGTTTCTCAGTGTGTTTAGACACATTACTGTGGACAGAAGTAGGATAGACAGACTATCTGAACCAGTACTGAATTTTTTATAATCATCTATTTTTTGTCCAGTCTTAAATAAAATAAATGAACTGGTCTTCAGCAGGACTGAGTCATAACCTCTTAACATTTTCCCTGGACACGTGTTATAATCACTACAGTTCAGTGTGACGACAGTAAATATTGTTGAAATACTGAGAATAGTGTTAGTTAAGTGTCAGTTCAGATGGATTTCACCAAAGTTTTGTATTGGCAAATGTATATGTGTTCCATATATCAGTTATTGGTCTCATTGTTTACTAACGATCACTATCTTCCCTGTCGATTGCTGTTTGAATGCTTGTGATGAAGTGCTGTTGCTTTTTTCACACGTGGGTGTTTACACCAGAGTGGAAAAGGAAGGAACCTGTCGAACATCACAGTGTCTGGACATTGAGAGTGTTAACGTGGCCTTTGTTGCATAACCCGGTCCGGGGTCATGTGCAGACCAGATCAGGGCAGACAAAGTGCTGTGAGTCATGGTGTTTTATGTTACAATGGTATTTCTGAAGTAAAACGAGTGCAGCAGGATACTAAATAGCATTAGAGAGGGACTGAGAAGAGGAGGACAGAAAGAGGATATGAGTCCACAAGTGCCTGTCCTGAAACTTTACATGATACCGGCCTTGTGGTTAAGAACACTGACTGTTGAGTTGTATCATCCCTGGTTCAAGCGTGACACGGATGTTGGTAAATAATTTTAGTCCATTTCTCCATTTTTTCCTCCACTGACATAACAGATTTGTGTTGAAACAGTTGGACAGGTTGAGGAGTCAACGCTGTTTCTGAGCATGCCCAGTGCTTCCCACCTCCTTGTACCTTTTTGGTGTGATGCCAGGCGGTAAAATGCCATCTGTATGCCACGCTCTCGTCTCCCTGCCACAAAATTGATCCACTATGCCCTCTTTATCTGCTTACCGATTCACACCTATGTATGCACACACACAAAACTGTGTCTTGGCTCGTTTCGAGGGCCTGCGAGTGTGTGTCTGTGTTTGTGTGTGTGCATGTTTTAAAGTGGACGCCCTCTCGCCATCTAAAAGGGATTTATGCATAGCCGGGTCCCTGAGTTTTTCCTGTTACGGTTTGATATGATAAGCTTTTTTATATGTTTAAAATCAATATGTAATCCTATGCAGGAGCTTATCCCTCTCCACACCCCTCCTACCCCTCACACTGCCACCTCCAGCACACACACAAACACACACACACACTCCGCATTTGTAAATCTATTTGGGCTTTGTAACACATCGGGGCGGCGTGCTACAGACCCTGATTGATTAGGTTCACCGTGGAATCCCATCACATCCGCGACTTTTGATGATGTGGCCAACTCTTTCAGGGGCGCTAGTTGACTGGAACAGCCGATAACAAGTATTTTTCGTCCCACGAGCTGTCGGACTTGAGTCGCTAATTTTTTATTTTTTTTTTACAAATTTTTATTTATTTGTTTATTTTTGCTAAAGTTGTTTGTGCTGCTTTATGGCTGATCTTCATTTAGGTTGCACAAAAAGTGAAGATAAACAGCATGTTTCTGTGATTTTACACAAAATCTAATCACTTCCTCAACAGCAGTTGTAAGTATTTTGTAGTGAAGGTAACCGAGATGAATTAAATGCTGCTTAATGTGATGTGTGGTGGAAAAGATGCTGAAATTGTGCGTTTTGGTTAGATTTATGCTTTCAGGATTCTTAACTATGGTTTCCTCACTGCTGTCATTGTAGAAAAAGGTTTCCCTCCTTTGCATGTCTCAAAACAACACATTTTATTTTATCAAACTCACAGAAACTCCATAATTTCTTTAAAAGTTCTTCTACAATAAAAAAAATATGATATGTAAATGCCTTAGGAAGTATGCACATCTTTCACTTAGGAAAAAGTTGCAAGTACAAGTCTTAATTAGTACATCACAATGTACTGCAAAGGTAAAACTGCAGCTGTATATACTGTTGGATACATAATGAATAATACATCATCATTTACTCATTTTTTATAGTAATAATATGAATCTGTAATCAAACATAGTATGCCAAAAGTTCAATATTTGCTTCTGTACTGTAGTGGAAGGGTAAAGTAGAAGAAATGGAAATGCTGAAGTTCAGGTGCATCAGACTTATCCGCAATAAGCATTTTAGCCTTTAATGATGAATGAAATCTCTAAACTTCTGGATTTCATTTGTCAGCTCCAGATTTTCGTTTTTAATTTGTCAGGCATTTTCCCCTTCCTTTGACTTTTCTCCCCTCTGGTGACAGTTTTTGTCTCTTGACTCCAGTTGGACTTTGGCCAAAACCAACTTTTAGGGCCTTTTTCCACAAGACGAAGAGAAAGCAGAGCAGAGCAGCGAGGATGAGGAAAAAAAAACAACATACTAACGCAGAATAAGTTGACAGATTAGATAAGTGCTGATAGTAGCACATGTATCTCCTCCAGGACTGTGAGAACATTAATGTGTGGATCAGAACCGGTTGGGCTCTGTGTGTATGGTTGAATATGAGACAGATGATAACGCTGATTGGAAAACTTGCTCGTCGCTTTGAGAAAACAACGCTTTGCAGCACTCTTTGCTCTCTTGAATAAATTTGGCCGCGGAGAGGCCGGGCGGGGAGGGGTTCATGGGGATTTGAACCAACGCATTCTTGTGTGCCTTGTGCGGACTCACATGGTTACCATCTGCGTGCACGGCGAGGGTTATCTGAATACGCGCCCACCATGTGAGCTTTAACGTGGTCACCCAGATAGAGAGAGAGAGGGAGAGAGAGGTTAAAGGAAAAGGGGGGTAATCCAGAAGGATTGAACACACTGCCTCCAAGTCTTCCCCTCTCTTTAACCTCTCTCTCTCTTTTTGGGGGAGGCGGGGCTTGTGAAGTGCAGGGGTGGGGGGTTGCTTAGTGGCTGCAGGGTGTTTTGTTTGTTCCTGTGTGTCTGGTTACCCAGCCTGCCCTGCTCTGGTGTTGCCTGGTCACGTCTCTCATCGGCTCTCTTTATTGTTTACCTTCTTAATGAGGGGGGCGGGACTCTGCCGGTTTGATTGACAGCAGTGAGCTTCCCCTTGTACCGTGTAACCCCCTGCCCCCCTCTCCCTCCGCCGCCTCACCCCGGGGTCGAGCAGGACTTTGGCTTCTTGGCTGCAAAAGAGGAGGGAGGGGAGGACTTTTTTTTTTTTTTTTTCTCCTCCATACCTCTGTGTTTTTGTGACTTTCTTCCCCTTCCTCCTGTGGGCCGGCCTTGTCGGAACAGGACTGTAGGATATCGCGGCAATGGTGGATATTAAAACACGCACATTCCTCTCTCTCACTTATCTGAGGATGATGACTCACGTGATGACTCGTCTCCTCACTTGCCACAGTTTGTCTTTTGTCTCCTTCTCCTTTCAGATCGTCTTCCTCTTTTCTGTTTCAAACACACTTCAGAGACATATTTGGACAAATCTGGCAGTTTTGTCGTATTTGTCGACTCCACTACAAAGGCAGACGAGAGGTATTTGCTTCCCAGAGAAAAAAGGAGAAAGACAGGGAGAGGAAGAAAAGAAGAAGGTCGGCGAGAGAGCCAAATATTGGGACTGTGTTCATTTCGCTCTGTGGTCGACTTCAAAGGGACGAGCGGGGCCAATGAAGAGAGTGCAGACCTTTCAGGACAAACACACTGGGCCCAGCGTGACACACACACACTCACACACACTCATACCGCCTGACTGCTGCAATTTGACTCAATAAGGGGCCGAATATTTATTTTTAATAAAGCCGCACTTATTTTGGGACTGACATTTTACAACATTCCTTTTATTCTCGAATCAATAGGCGGTTAAATATTGATAGAGGCGGAAGTTTAAAGTAACCTACGCGCCACAGAAGTTGCACATGCTCAGCTGTGTTTGGTTTCTCTGTGGCTGCTTTGCCCAAACTTAGGGTCAGGACCCAGAAAGAGCCACAGGGCCTTTTTTTGTATTGAGTCACCAAAAACATCAAATAAAATGTGTAAAAACGACATGGTATGATGTAAATTTAGTCTTTTAATCCCAGTGATGTAGCATAACTAATATTTACACAAGCACAACTTTCATATATTTGTACTTAATACTATTATTTTACTACTCTATTACATTTCAGGGAAACATTTTTGTACTTTTTAATTTACTACATTTGTATATAAAAAAATACATAATTTAATGCAGTGTCATACTACTATTATCTATATCTTGACAAACTAAATGCTTTTACATGTAATTCTTAGTGATAATAATAATATTATTATATAATGATAGAAAACCTAAGTGACGAGTGGGACCTACTTTTACTACTGAATCTTTAACAATGGAATATTTTTATTTTTACTTTAATTATTTGGATACTTTTTCTCAGATTTTTCTAATACTTGTTTTGTTTTTTCTTCACTGGTCTGCTCAGGTCAGACTATGTGCAGTGTTTCCACAGTGGAGACGCTGTGGTAGTTGTCATTATTTTTGTGCGTTTGGGTTGTGCGATGACCTCAGATTTCGTTGTGGGTCTTGTGCTGATGAAGTGGGAACCCCTGCTCTGGGATGTAGATGGAGTTTGTCAGGGTGACGTGTTCTCACGGACTGGAGGAGACACAGGAGTTGTGTTGCCTCTCTTTAGCTGCAGCGTGAAAACAGACACTGTGATGTTTGTTAACCTGAGATCATTCTGTACCTGAACGCGTTTTGGCGCCGGGGAGATTAGGTGGCTTCATGTGCAGCACAAGTTGTTCTTTCCAGGATCGTAAGCAGATAGTTGTCCTAAAAAATAATTTTACTCTTCCAACTCCATTTGGTGAGAGGGAGTTGTGGGTGTATGTGGCTCCAGAGGGTGCCAGGCGGATATTTGAGCCCCAGGGGGAGTGAGAGCTCTCCTGTGGGCAGCCCCCCCTCCTCTGGGGGGATTTGGATCAGGGTCCCACCTGCACCCTGTGGGGCCCCTTCCTGAAAAGACCCTGGAGAACTGGAGTGGGGCTCACCTGTTAGTTTGTTTATTGGAGTGTATGTCTACTGTAAAACATAAGGGCGCAAAAGTCAACCACAGTGTTTTAATTAACGTCAATGAATAATCTACAGAATAATGTAAACTCTCAAAGTTCAACCCAAACGCAGTGATTTAATTAGTGGAATTAAATCTTGTGCGTAAAGTGGCTCCTGATGATACAGATTAAGCTTTAAATGTTTTTTTCAAACACAAAGCTTTTCACATGTTTAAAGGCTTAATTGGAAATAGTGTCCTTTACCATGTGATTATGAGTCCTGTTGAAGTCTGTTAGTCTCAGAGAAGCTGTTAAATGTAACCGTCGTCTGAGGTTTGAGACTCTGACTCAGGACTTCAAACAAGCAGCTGGTGATGTGTACATGTACAACGTAACACACTGCACATCAACATAACATCCTGATGATGACAGATCATATTTACAGACGTAACTCTGACTGCTGCATCAGCTCCAGCACCAAGGTGATAAGACAAACTTTTACTGTCTGTCTGTCTGTCTGTCTGTCTGTCTTGTGCTGACGACTCGTCCATCCAGTTAATGATCTGAAGCTGTTTTGAGCAGCAGCTGAAGCGCGTGACAGTGCTCTGGAGCGTTTGGTTGCACTTTAACGCGTCTCAGCTGAAGTCTTGAACATAAGTAAAACCACGCTGCTGTTTGTCAGGTCGTTGACTTGAAGAACATGCCCACTCCTTGTGTGGTTTTTTTTGTTTTTGTTTTTTCCCCATCCATTAGGTCCAGAAGGTGCTGTTAAAGTCAGACATGTTTGATGACTGTTTCCCTCTGTAGCTCCTGCTGTAAATGTGTGTGTTTCTCTGGTGGCGTTGCAGACTGGCAGAAGACCGAGGCCCAAAAGAGACGAGAGCAGCTGCTTCTGGATGAACTGGTCATACTGGTCAACAAACGGGACGCTCTGGTCAGGGACTTGGACGCCCAGGAGAAGCAGTAAGTTACTCAAAATCCTCCCAACGCAAGCAACAAGAGAAAAATGCATGTGAGATACAGAGTGTTCACCTCTGTAGAGTAAAGTGAGCCTGAACACTGACGGCCCTTCGGTGAGTTTCAGTCTGCTGCCTATCTTTACATTTCCAGAGGTCCCTCAGAAACCGTAGACATAGAGAAAACACATTACAGGGCATGTTGTGTTCCAGCCAGCCTGCAGTCATCCTGCACGCATGGCAGCGCAGCAGCAGCAGCCGCCGCCGTCACACACCTGCGTGGGCGGGATCCCGTCCAGATTGGCGGCACAGTCCTCCAACAGGGTGCCAGGCGGGTGAGGGGTCAGAGCCCGGCCCCTGGCGCCGCGCCACTCCACAGGTAGCGCGGCGGCGGTTGGCCGCGCCGGTTTACCTGTGCGCCTGCGTGTTCCCTTCCGCTCCGCTTCCACCTCCTCTGACCTTTTGACCTTTGCCCTCCGCAGGGCCGAGGAGGAGGACGAGCACCTGGAGAGGACGCTGGAGCAGAACAAAGGCAAGATGGCCAAGAAAGAGGAGAAGTGTGTCCTTCAATGATTGTCATGTCAGTAAATAAACAACCAACAAATGTAGCCGATAAAAGAATTGTACGATTATTATTATTGGTTATTATTTGATAGTGGCTTTCCTAGACATTTCTATCACATTTATCGAAACCCTGACGTGGTTTTTGTTTTGGTCAAATTAATCCCAGAGACTCGGCTGAATTTATGGGCCCTGCGATGCCTTTGCACCAACTTTTTACTGACTCAAACAGTCTCTTATATACGATATATTTTTTATTTTGTTTTTTGTTTGCTTTACCAGGAGAGGTACTTACATGTAATATAAATATGTATGAGACTAAAGCAGTGCAAACCCTACAGACTGTTAAAGGTGTTTGTATGTAATGATGTTTGAAAGCTGAGCAGCAGCACAACCTTTTCTGTGTGAAAGTGGAGATGAGTCGGTTTAAGGTACAGCACAACAGGGTTTTACTGGGGGGACTCGTTCTTGGTTGTTTTGTTTTTGTTTTTTTTCTTCTTTTTCCATCATTGAAAAGATGATGTGGAGTTGACATTTCAGTTGGACTTTAAAATGATAAAGATTATAATTTCAGTCTTTTAAAGCTACTTCATTACTTGACTGTATCTTTTTAATTGTTTCACTCAAGTTTCTACTTGTAAAATATCTTAAAGGGGAACGCGTTAACGTTCATGAATCATGCATAAATCTTACCTTTCCTATTGCTTTTTTTATTGTCTTGGCTTGAAAGCAGTTTACCAAACATTTGAGAGCTGGTTCAGCTTAAAATTTCATGTTTTAAATAATATGTCTTGTTGTATATTTTCATCACTGCTCTGACCAATATCTTCCTACATCCCGTTTTGGAGGGATTCATGCAGTCAAAAACAAAAGTATATATAAATATATATATTATTTATTGCCGTTTGTCCTTTAAGCTGCTTGTAAGTGAACTACCATCACATTTCATGTGCATTTTGTTCAACAACTTGGTTTCTATTTATTGTATACTGAAGAAGAGAAAATATGCTTCCACATGCATCTCTTATAGCTTCACTTTTGCAGATGTCATTTAAGTGTGAACATTTATCTGTTTATTTATTCCAGTGTCATAACCCAAGTCTTCAATAAAGTCCTGTGATTTCATACTCCAGAAGTAGTGTGTGCTGTGTTTATGATTTGCATTTTTAAAGCTACAGGACTGTTTTCATTTTTATAAATATTTGTACTAATTCTCTTGATATTTAACCAGTTTTAACAACATTCAGAGGTCGTGTTTACCTCGTATTTTAATTCTGTTGTGTTTTGCTTCTGTACACATCACAGACTGACTTAAACATACATTTGACTGTTTTTTTTTTTGTCAGAATACCCACATTACCTCAGATGCATGTTAATCGCTACCACGCTCCTGATTTGTTTTTCCACACTAGAATTAAAAAAGTTGGTGAAATTCACGCACGCCTTTGGCTGCAGCGCTGCACATAAGTGGCTCCTATCACTGCCTTCACCAGCGAGCCTGCGTTTAGCAATGCTTATTATTCTGCGCTCTGTTCAATTCCCCCGCGATTTATGCGTGTTTATAAATTAAAATTGGCGTTCGGGTTTTTGTTTGAGGTCGGTGCTGAGCAGGTTCCTCCGAGGAAGATTAGAGAAATCACTTTGTACGGAGCAGATGTTTTTTTTTTCTTTTTTTTTTTTTTTTTAAACCCTGGGCCGCTTCTATACGCGCTGTAAACGGGGGCAGAGGTTCGGTCACCCGCACAAACAAATAGGAAGGTACATTTATGACCCCAACGCCAATCTAGAATTTTTATATTGGGATTTTTTTTTTTTTTTTTTTGACGCGTCCTTAAATTAAGCCTCGTCTTTAGAGATAAATGAGTGTAAATGTGTCTGTAATTTAACTGCGCATGAAGAGTGTGTGTCCGGTTGAACCCTCCTCTTCATCCCTGCAGGCAGCCTCCCATCCCCGGGCAAAGCACGAAAATCGGTTGTGACAGCAGACGTCCTCCCCGGCCTTTCTAATACTTCCAAATTAATTTGCTGATTCGTTTCTTCTCTGCTTGGGACCGACTGTACGCGCACATTACGCATCTGACGTCCCCCGAGGCGTTTAGTTTTACTTTGTATTATATGGCGTTTATCACGGGTGGCTGTAATCTGTGGAAATAAGCAAAACGACAGAAAAGCCAAACGGTGGAGGACGTCTGCATGCGTCTCCGGTGTGTGTGTGTGTGCGCGCGCACGAGGTCTGAATGATCTGAATGATGGCACACAACCTGAAAATACTTTACACCACCTGTCAGCCCCGGATCAATCCAACCAGCCCTGTTAATATTTTCTGTTTTATTTTCAGCGTTGGCTCGTTTTCTCTGATTTATTCATGCGTAAAACTACTTACAACTTTTATCCCTGGCTGAACTTTTGGCGTTTGATCTCATTCTTTCATCTGCTTTTTCCCTTTTAACTTAAATAAAACTTATATTTAAGTAATCCGATAAAAAAATAACTAAGAGGGCTCGAACTATTTAGACATTTTAGAATTTAACTAGGAATATTTTTAATAAAGAAAATAAATAAAATTGCAGAAACAGTCCTGTCTTACCTCGGCAGCACCACCCCCGGACCTCTTAAGGACGTCGAAGCAGAAAAAGTGGGGTATATTTGCGGTGATGCGGCTGGTTTTACGCGCGGCGCGGTGCGTAAAAAGCGGCGGAGGCTGTGCGCGGTGTGCAGCTGAGGATCCTTCAGCTGAATGGATTATCTCCTGAGCTTTGATGTCTCCTGGCCTCACCTCACAGGTGCTGAGCGCCGCTCGGCCTCTGCGTCGTAGCCTACTCCTTCCCCGCCGTCCACAGACTACACCTGAGGGAGCCCGCCGGGGTCTCCGCGTGCAGCGCCGGGCTCCTACAATACTGTGTTTTATGCATCATCGTTTTAATAAGCACCGACAACATCCCCGCAGATCCCCGCTTCCAATCCTGCCGGCTGAAGGGACAAAACTTTTCCCCCTCCTCTCCTCGCCGCCTAATCCCAGGCTTTACCAGCTCAGCATTAAGAAAATTCAACTGCAATTTGGGATTAGACAAAATACTCTTATTACAAAAGGTTGGTGCAACTTGATAACTTGATACTTGTTCAGGGGTTTATCTCGGGGTCTTACTCACATCGAGGGAGAGGATGGAAAAAACAAGAAATGTAGGGGAAATGTCAGAATAACCGGGCTCTTTTGTGTTGGTGAGGGCCATATTTGTTGAATGGCCTTTTTGCATAATTTAACTGAGCCTGTGTGAGTGTGTGTGGAGAGGACAGGAGGGTGTGTTGGAGGAGGGGTGGGGGGT
>JAPQRQ010062854.1:0-17230 GCA_037367365.1 Apogon talboti | reverse complement strand
CTTGCAGAAGTGTATTGACGTAGGTGGATGTTATGTAGAAAAATAATTTAGTTACTTTCAAAAATAAAGTTTTTTTTAAATTTGTCTTAGAACTTTTTGAATTACCCTCGTATATTCAGTGTTGTGGTCTGCTCAAGGGAACAATAAAGTTCTATTTAATCTAATCTAATCTTAGCATTAGCATTTGGAACATTAGGAGTGGTGAAGTGCCATTGAAGGCGCTCAGGGACCAACTCCAGATCTTCATGGTCTAAGGCACTGACAGATTTAACCTACATTTTGATGTTACAGGTGTGTAAATGTTGTTTTTGTACATGTACCGGTTACATCTTCCGTGTTGGGCTGTGTGATGTTGAATGTGATGTGTGTGATTTGTGTCTGTTACCTGAGGTAGAAGCTCTCTCCATAGGGCAGGACGGAGAAGGCGGCGCATAGAGACCTTTTAGCACAGATCAGTACGATCCTGAAACACAAACAGGTTTCATCTCTAGGTGCTGAACTCATAAAACAGACGGGACTGAAGTTTTGACAACACACACACACACACACACACACACACACACACACACACACACACACACACACACACACAGTTGATTATTATTATTTTTTTTTAATTGCCTGACGTGCTCCACCTGCGTCTGCTTTGTGTCTCGGCAGAAAATGTTTATAGTCATTACATTTGGCTCAGGAAACAAAGACACTCATGAGGATGATTCACAGTGACTGAAAACATAAACCTACTTATCCTATATAAACATGGAACCACTGGGGGTTGTGTTCACTATACACACCTCAGATTTACATGTGACTGCTGAACGGATGCTGTGATGATGGGATACAGTCGGACTATCAATACTTTATAATGGGGGACCAGCACTGAGTCTGTCTGTTACGGAAGGATTATGTTACTCATTTCTCAGCTGTTAATGGAACAATATGTAGAATTTACTTTAAAATTTATAGGTATCATTAAAGTGTTTAGAATAAAGAGTCCTGAAGTTCTTCTACAGACCCCAATGTATTGGATCATAGAGATATGGACTGAATTTACTCACACACACAGTCTGCTGGATTTATGTGACCACTAGAGGGAGTAGTGAGTCCCTCTGCTGGTCTCTCAAGGTGAGGGAATCTAACACCACTGGGCCTTTGACCAAAGCATCAAAAAGTGACCAGATGGGATGAGAACCACAAAGAAACAACTTTTAGACTCAAAGTGGTTAAAAACTTGAAGAATTGTTGTTTTCTCCACTGGACACAGCTCTGAATGAGAAGGATGGAGTTTGGTGCTGAAATGGCAGTGTTTCTTCTACAAGAGTGAGTCTGATTATGAGGCTAAGGAAGGTATAAAGTTATTATGGGATGTTATTATCTTTGCCAAGTTGCTGTTTGTTGATCTATGGTTCAGACTAAGAGATGACTCGACGATTGGATGTTATAAAAAAAACCAATAATGTCATAAAATATCCTGAGAGTGTTTCTGGTCTTTTTTTGCCAAAACCTATAATTTTAACCGATAATGTAGAAACACAATAAAAGAAATGTAAAGTTTACAATATGTGTTATAATGTTAGTGTCAAATCAGCTATCTGAAAACATGTGACATTGATTTTATGATTGGAAATGTGAACTCTGCTTTATGTACAAACAACAGAATATTATCAGGGAAAGATGCATTAAACTGAAATCCTAATTAGTCAGTAATTACATTATTTTTATTGGATGGGTTTTGTTATATCAGTCACAGTGCAGTTTCTATTGGATTGTCAGGATATTGAGTATTACTGCTTCATACAGTTGAGTTTGTTTGTAAAGTCACAATGGAAAAAAGAAACTGGAGGAGCAAAGCAATTAATCCAGGCGCTGGTTGACCTTCTCATACAGAGTTCAGTGGTACAGTGAAATTAAATTAAGAGATAAATGATCTCAAAGCTCTGCTGAAAACACAGCAGTTAGTTTATCTGAAATTACTGAGTGTTTGTTTTTCTTCTGCTGCCTTTTAACCTTCATCCCACGAGACACATTATACATATGAATTACACACACACACACACAAACACAGTGATCCATGGGAAAGTCAGCGGCAGGAAATCTGTGGGGAGTCAAAGTGGAAACAGAACAGAAGCATCATTACCGCACGCTGACGACGTGACTCCGAGTTTTATGTATGTTTATCACAACACGTCTCCAAACACAGGGGACGCGTTATTCCGTCATCGGCTTCAGAGAAAAATCCTGAAATACCGTCTGATCCACTGAGACCGGAATCCAGAACTACTGAGATAACCGGCGAAATGATCAACATTTATGTCCGTGACGCTTTGGAGGGAAACATCTGGGCCCGTCACAATCACAACAGAACCATCTTACTGCGTAATCTTGAGTTGGACCCACTTATTTCACATGATAGCGATAATGATCTCGAATCATTTGTACAAAAACATGTGGATGAAAGTATTTTCCACATCATTTTCTGTTAGAGGTGTGACTGGAACATGGTGTTTCAGTTGTACTCGTACCTAGAGCTACGTCATGTGGTCAAAACGGTGGAACACTATTCTTTTTCCAATGTGATGCACAGTTTAGGATTGAAATCAATTGTTTTATGGCTACATTAACTGATGACAAAACATGACTCAAAACTACGACTGGAGAAACACACTTGCAGTTCATCCACTACAAGAAACAAACGTGGTTTCATATTGAATTTTTTGAAAGGTCTCCAGAGGAAACACAACGTACTGTGCACTTTTAACACCCCTTGGCCAAATATAGTGATTATCATTAAAAGACATGTCGCCATTTGACCTTTAAAAAGTAAGTCAAGGTGACCTATTTTCAATAGGCTTCTGCTCCATGCCAAGATGCATCCACAGTATAAATTTGGTGCAGATACTGTATCTCAATGCATTCTTCAGATAATGCGACCATGTCGTTGAATGGACAGACAGACGACAAAACAATTACAGTACCCATATGGCCAGAGTTGGCCGAGGGGTAATAACCAAAACATTGCAATTTAGGCATTTTTCATGATTTTCATAAAGAAAAACCTCACATAATTGAATTTATTTGATATATTGCGGGCAGTAGTGGCTCAATTGTTTGGTTTGGAAATACAGAGTCACCGTTTCAAGTCTTACCCCAGACAAGTTAATGCATGTGGACTGGAAGCTGGGAACCTATTCACTCTGACCCCTTTCTACACATTAAGTGCATGTACAGTATATTGGTCCTGTTTGTGTATTTGGGACTCTGTGTGTGTACAAAACAGTGAAAAAAAAAAAGAAATTTCATCAATGAGGGACTAATAAAAAAAAACAAAAAACATTTCTTTCTCATTGTCCGGTGCTGTTGGTACCTGTCATCATGACCTTTCATTTCCAGTGTTGGGAGTAACATGTTACAAAAATAATGCATTACAGTAACAGATTACTTTTTGCTGTAACGTAGTAGTGTAAGGCATTACTAATCAATTTTCAGCAATATTTTACTCGGTACATGTTCAGTAGCGCTTGTGTTACCAGTCATTTTTTGCCCATAATTAATTACTCAAATGAAACAAACCACAAAAAAACCCCCAAAAAAACCCCAAAAAACATGAGAACTTAAGCAATCAAAAATGCGTCTGTAAAGTTCTATTTCCTGTTGGTGTTCAGCCAATGGGTGAAGACAGCAGAAGACAGTCCATTGTCCACATGGACGTATGCTCATTACTAACCCTAACCCTGCTTTACAGAAGCTAGTTAACATGATCCCTGTGATCAGCAATGACAAGGTAAGCTGACGTTTCTATAACTAGATAGAATTCTTTATCAATTGGGGGGGGGACTTCTACTGCGCACGCACCATTTATGACGAGAGTCTGTATGTAACTCAGAAGTAATACAGGAGTCACGTAACGCATTACAATTCTGAGATAGTAATATTGTAAGGTAAGGAATTACTTTTAAATAACAGTAACAAGTCATGTGCACAGCACTGGTCATTTCTGTGCATTTGTGTTATTTATATCAGATCTGGTCTGTACAGGTTTTGTTTCCAAACTCTAACAGACAAACAGAAATATCATTTTTGATGTGTCCCAGTGTTCAGTGCCATATGTTTCTCCTCCTTCATTAGATCTACTGTATGTGTATAAATAAACTCCTGCTCTATTACTTATCAACTACGGTTTCATTCTGGTGACAGCCGTGGCCACAGCAGGGTCTGACTTCAGCTTCGTCTTTGTTTCTGTAAACACACTCTCGCTGTGTGACTGAACTACAAAAGGCTCTCCTATTTTAAACTATCAGCTCCTTCACTATTATTAACTGACGAGCAGTCTGTGTTCTTTGACCCAGAGGTCTGATTTATATACAGAGAGAGGAAGGACCAGAATAGAACACAATAGAGGAAGAAGAGAACAAATGACAGTGACCAGACTCCAAGAGAGAAGAAGACATCTGTTTAACTACTGCAGAAGGAAGACTGAGCAACAAAGTACCTCAGCAATCAGAGTGGAGACAAAACAGACTGAATACAGAGTAAAGCTGCACGATATGTTGTGAAAAAGTCACATTTGGATTACTGTGAGCAATACTGAACATGCAATTTGGTATTTCTATTGAGTCTTAGTATTTAGTCATCAAAATATGGAATTAGCCATTTAGAAATTTCAAGTCTTGCATGCAAACTTTATCATTAAAAATACATTAAAAAAAACCTCTGCTCAGCATCAGTACATCTAAAACTTTACCATAGTAACAGAGGTTGGCATTATTTTTTCTATTTATGCAATTAGATCATACTCTGTAGCTATTTGTGATAAATTGTGCGGCGTGATACAGAGATTATGAACATTTGATTAACTGCATCACTTTTACCACAGAATCAATATAGGGTTAGAAGCAAAAACCAATTAATAAAACATTAAAGTAATACTAAACACAAAAATACAGCCGGGAAATACATTGAATCAATTCGATTAATTGAGGTTTTGTTCTATGACAATCATGAAAAATGCTTAAATTGCAAAATCTGGATTATTCCTATGTGTACTTCTCCTGCTCAAGAAAATTCCTAAATACAACTTGTTAGCATTTTGTAATATATTAATTGTGACTATTTCTCCAGTTGTACATGACATACAGCTTAGTGAAGAAAAAGTATTGAGTATCTGTAGTAGTTACAGCCAGAAAACAATCATTTAAACTCACAAATCAAAATATTGAAAATAAAACGATATTTAATTTTTAGTTCATATTATTCTTCTGAATACTAAAATATATGTATTTGAGTGTAGACATACTCATATCAGTTGTAATGACATGCACCAGTGATGCTAATAATGCACAGAACAATTAACAAATATGTAAAAATCTGCATTTTGTGGGTTAAAACAGTTTGACTTGCTTCTTCAAGGCTTCGTCCATAATAAACATTTAAAATATTAGTCTCTAGATTGTGGAATTTGTGTGAAAAATAAAATCTGTGTTACTGTCTATAATCAGATATGTTCAGTTACTCTATTTTGAGCCTGAATGCAGAGACTTTTCCCCCATAAAACTACTGCCTTGGTAAGTTATTTGACAGTATGAACCTGGAATAGCGTATTAAAATCACCACAGTGATCTAAAAACACAGTCGGCAGAAGTGTACTTGGTGTACCGGTGATCTGATAGATTTAAGACCACCTTCAGGGCTTCAGGTCCCCGTGGGAAAAGACTGCAAGACGGAACGGAAAAGAGGAGGAAATATTCTAAATATAGCTACCATGTAAATGGATATTTATTTTTAGATGAGACTTTATTAGGTAGTAACACTGGTATAAAAAAATAAAAAAAACAACCTCAAACCAACCCTTTCAGAGCCTCTTATGATTCTGCATAAGTGTCTTGTGATTCTGTGTTTTATGGAAACCCACAAACTACTCTTGTTTCCTGGACATTTGTCGCCTCCACCTCAGCCTTGTTCTGACTTTGTAGCAGTTTTCAGTCATGTGGTAGGTGGAGTTGGACTGAAAACAGGGTAAAATTGCACTTAACTTTAAATTAATTTAGTATATTAATTTAAAGACAAACCCAGCTATTATCAATCAATATTCAATCAGTAACAAAATAACACAATGGTTTCCATGATATTCCAAAAGAGGAACAATATTGTTTTCCTTATTTTAAAAGGGAAACCACAGAACCAATTTCACACTTTAACAATATTAGACTAAAATAACTGTGGTTTTGTTGCTTCTAATAAAGAGAATTTGCTGATATTTGCCAAAAAAGCCCATTTTTTAAGCCTCAATACAGTGGCATAACTTATGGCTTTAAGTCAATATTAAGTTTATGTGGTTATATTGTTGCTTGTTAAGGGCACAGTTCCTTTCAGTTTGGGTTTTTTACTTCCTTTTTTCCTGTAATTCTTCAGTGGTTTGACTTTTACTATGACTTCATGGAAACTACTTACAATGTGCTTACCTCATTTCCTCATTTTTTTCCTTCACCTTAAAACAAGATGATTTGATTTTATCTAAGGCCATATACAGTTCTTTCTAGTAGGGCGGTTTCAGCAGTCCAATAATATTTTTCACTCCTGCGATGATGATGTGACTTCCAATAAACACACAAACTAATCTTGCAGTGGACACAGAACTGATGCCAATTAATCTGAGTCGCTGACACTTCCATCTGATTGTTCAAGTGTTCACATGCTGAGTGTGAACGCATGGTGTGAGTAAATAAACGGGTTTTTCTTATCAACTTTGCACGTTCAAGTCACAGTGATGATGAAAATGTGATTTATTAGTCCCAGCCAATGTAATTGTAATAAAAACGTCGACATGAAATACTCCTTCCCAGCGTCCTGACCTCAGCGTTACCTCTACATGCTGTTAAAGTTAGATTTATATACCGAGGAACAATGCTATGGGTTATACCTTTGGGTTAAACTGAGGGGAAATCATCTCAGAGCACTGACATAAAGAAGACACAGACGTATAAATGCATATACGTGACATAAAACTGAAGAAAACAGGCACAAATGTTGCTGTTTTTTTTTATTTTTTATTCTGACACCAAACTCACCTGCTGCCTCTGGTATCGTACTGTTTCATGTTCTTGATGAAGTGGATCTTCTTTGTGTGTCGAGGTCTGGGAGATCCACCGGAGAGGTTCCGGGTCCTACAGACAAAGAGGCAGAGTGGAAATTAATAAACTAAGTCATGAAGCCGAGTCCGAGAAGAATGATTCCAGCGGCAGACTAAATATAGATGTAAAACACACTTTAATAAAAATTTTATGAAATTTCCAGTATGTCATTGCTGCCACTACTCTCTAAATCAAAATTGTTATAAATATCATAGTATGATGATGTTGTGGAAAAATCCTCTTTTTCCAGTTCTACACATATTTAACCTAAATACTGCAATACCCATGAGCCTCAGCTGCTGTAGCCACAGAGAAGAGGCCTCGAATAGGAGAATTTGAAATTATCCAGTTTGTCATTGCCGCTACTAGGGATCTCTAAATCAAAACTGTTATAAATATCATAGTTTGATGATGTGGAAAAATCTACTTTTTTTCCCCAGTTCTACACATACTTAACTACTACAATACCCATGAGTCTCAGCTGCTGTATTCACAGAGAAGAGGCCTTAAACTGGAGAATTTTAAACTGTGTGAATGTATGTGTGCTGCTGGAATGCATCCTGGGACTTGAAGTTCTCAATCATTTGTAAGTGACGCTAATAAACTGACTATTTCTACTTAACCGGAACTCTGGATTGTGTATATTTGTGTGTGTATTTCCATGCTGTCTGTGTTGCAGGTCAGTGTGTGATCCCGCTTGTGTCACTGTTTTGACCTCGGAGATTAAGACTACAGAAGCTCAGTGACGACACGGCAGTTACATAACGTTACACACAATCAGCATTACACACACAACCACACACACACACAGCATCTGTTACTGTTTTTATGGCTGACCTGCGTGGAGTTTAATTCGGTGTTATCACTGTAACACACACACACACTGATTGCGAAGCAGATGCGTGTGTGTTTTAGATCTGTGATAGGATGATGCTTGTTTCACTGGAGCTCATTTATGGACCTTTTGTGTCCTTCCACGCAGGTGCACGCCGGAAATTATTATGAAAGCAAGTCAAATAAACATGGAGGACGTGAACGTGACACAGAACAAGGACTATGGCCAGTTAAGACGAAAGTATGACATGGAAAAGAAAAAAAAAACTGGACACAGACCAGTCCAACAACACCACAAACCTCTCCTGCAAGGATGTCAAACTCATTTTCTTTTCAGACCAGTAAAATACCCTATAAATAATGACAAATTCCAAATTTTCCTTGATTTAGTACAACAAATAACATTGAATTCTGACAATATTTACATTTATTACATGTATTTATAGTTTATAAACTATCCAAACTAAAAAGATGTGAATAACCTGAAAAAACAAGAATAAGTGCAATTTTAATGATATTATGCTTCAATTTATTATGTATACATGTGCATTATAGATTGGATCTACAGAGGTACAAAAAAATTTGTAAGAGGCATTAGATTGTTAAAATTGCACTTAATTTTCTTTAGACATTTCAGGTTGTTCATATTTGTTCAGGTTATTTACATTTAATTGGAAAATGATAATGCAACAATATTTTTTTTACATTAAACCAAGACAAAAATTTTGATTATTTATAGGTTATTATGCTATTATTTTACTTGAGATCACAATTGGTCTGAATATGAACCTGAACTATAATGAGTTCAACACCCTTGACTGTTAATATCTCCAGTGTCATTTTTGCATTGTGCACATTCATCCCGCGGACCGGATTGGAACCTTTGGTGGTCCGGTTTTGGCCCCCGGGCCGTATGTTTGACACCCCTGCTCTGTGACTTCCCACACAGCGATCAAGTCAAACACTACTACGAATTCCGCCAAAAAACTGCAATCATATCAAAGCTCTGTCAACACCTATAACATATTTTCACAAGCATTCATCCCCCCAGGCCCATGGATCACAGAACGCAGCTCAGTTCGTTGTCAACGCCTCATTTACAACACAGCTGAGAATACTTGTAGAAACACTGGGGATAAAAACTATCAAGACGTAAAATCAGTTAATGTGCAGAGTCAGTGAAGCTTTGGAAATATAAGGCAAATGACTCAGTTGTACTTGTGTTTTCAGCAAATTTACATTTGACTATGACACATCAGCATTATGATTCATTTCCTTGTTAATGCAGCATCACTAACCGATGTGTTAAACACTACATCTGTGAAAGACCAGAGTGAAGAGAGTGAGTTCTTTAAAAACTGCTATTTCACTGCATCCATGATTTCAGCCATTCTATATTTTACTGTTACTGTGTTTGTAATTTTGAATATTGAATTTTTTTTTTTTTTTTTTTTTGGTCTGTGTTTTTCTTTTGTTTCTGGTCCTGTCATTGTGAGTTGATGATTTAATATTGTCCTGTCTTGTAAGTGTGTAACTGTATCTTTGTTTTAAAAAAACAAAAAAAACAGATATAAAATAATAATAATAATAATGAAAAAAAAAAGTTTATCGTTCTTATGGGGCTCATTTTGTACTTTTATTTCAGTGTTTTTTATGCAATATACAAATAGTTGTTATTATTATGATTACAGTTTAAAGGTGTTATATGTAGTACTGATATTCCAATCTCTCAACAAAAGCAGGAACAGACACCAAAACCACCAATGAGTCAATGCTATGTATCCACAGACTGTGTCACTCACTGAATAAAATATAAAGCTTTGTCTGAATGAACAGGTCTGAATTAAACTATCATCAAATTTTCTTCTTCAAACTAAAACACAGATGCTTATTTTCACAGCCTCTCAAAATAACTCCATCTTATTATCTTCTCATGCAGTGTCAGCTGATAGTTTACATTATAGCTCTGTTAGGTTAGCTCTGTTTTTAGACAGTGAAACCACTAATCACCTCTGTTTTCTGAACGGTTTGTGTTGTCAGTAGCTGCACTAAAGATCTGTTTGAAATCATTCAAACAAGGTCAGAACTGTCACTCAATACATTTACATGCACACCTTATTGGAGCTACCGTTTAGTTGGGCTATCAATTTATTGTTGAAATCATGTCGCCTCTACAACGATGGTCGCAATATGCGCTCTTTCAGTTCATTAACCTACACCGCCACACACCGCAATAGTCAACAGCAATGAAAAATGTTGAAAATGTGTACATGCTTTCAATCATATTACCTAGGTGTGTTAGTCCGATTAGTAAAACTTCAATTTCAGTCGAGCCAACATGTTTACATGCACTTAAAAAGTCCAGTTTTAGTCGAACTAATGCAATAATTAATTTTTTTGAGTGCCATGTAAACATACAGACTGTTTAGTCTGCACCGTGATTCAACAAACAGCAATTTAGGAAAGATAATAACATTACATTATAACTTTATGTCTTCATAAGCCTCAAAATCAAACTCATGTAGAAGAAACACTACCATCAACCTCCACTCTCATCATTTATAGCTGTGTCCAGTGGAGAAAACAACAGTTCTTCTACATTTTATGACTTGCTTTGACTCTTAAAGTTGTTTCTTAGTGGTTCTCATCTGATCTAGTCATGTTCTGACACTTTGGTCAAAGGCCCCATCTGGGTTAGTTTTCAGTGACTCACTACTCCCTCTAGTGGCCACATAAATCTGTCGGACCATCAGTGTAACTATATTCAGTTCATATTTCTATAATCCAATACATTACCGTCTTTATCTTAACTTCAGAGCTCTTTATTCCAAACATCATATTGATAATACTGTCACACATATAGCCCCTTTACCTCAATCCCACACTGATGCATGTTTTTAACGTCTATAAACCATGTGGATAAAAATAAAGATGACACAGTAAAAATATCCAGGGGCGGTCGTCAGAATGTTTTCTATTCTTTTCTTTCTGTGTTTTGATTCTATCTTTGGTTTTCACTGTATTTGTGCTCATGTGACTGAATCTTCTCAACGCTCCAGTTCCACGGGAAACATCTCTGCTAAGCATTCTGGAATGCTGTGGAATGCCGCCACTGTGTGGGAATGGAAAGAGCCAGTGACATTTGACCTGATGGAGGGCAAGGATGATGAGGAGGATGATGATCACAATGAGGATGAGGATGAAGATGAGGGTTGGCTGTTCTGTACAAAAGGTTAAATCATGATGTTTTTAATCCTAATCCGTGATTTGCATTACAATCTTTGTTCACGGTGATTTGGAAACGTCTTGTAGACAGACTAGAAACAGCTGATGGATATCACTACTTGCATAATAAAGCATAATATTACAATCCCACATTATCTATCTATCTATATCCTTATCTTTCTCATCTGTAGTACAGAGTTAGCTTTTGTATACTTCAGTAGTTTTTGTAGTACTTTAGTAGTATATGTATATTTCATATTTTATCCTGTAGCTTTCTGCCATGCCTACATTTTCAGTATTTTGTGTGATTATTTTTAGACAGTCTGTTTGCACTAAGTGTTTTTGCTGCTAAATAGAACAAAGCTGCTAAAGTGATTTTCATTGTTCCTGGGACAGTGACAATAAAGATCTATTCTATTCTTTTATTCTTACCAATATAGGTCAATGTATTGGTATCAAAATAAGAAAAATGCAGGGTTTAATTATTAAATAATCAAGTTAAATAGTGTTTGTCATGAATCACCTAAATTACGTTGTTACACACATGGCAGGGCAGTAAAATGAAAATCATTAATGATCATTTTAACTGTATAATTCTATCCATTTTTCTTTGCATACAGAATGCTTCCATATTTTATCTTTCACTTAATTTGCCATATTTTAAAAATATTATATTATTATAATTATTTTTAATGGTTACCTCCATATTTCTGAACAATTACAATTACTCAGTATGAAAAATCAGCCTTTAAATGTGAAACTGTGTGACATTGATCATTGTAATGATTAATATCACCTGATAGTTTTATTATGATAACAGTCTTATCCATGCCTCCCATCTCTATACTGTTGTAGTTTCATAATGAACTGAAAATATTTTTCCACTTCTCATAATAATGGGGTTTTCCCGAACATCATAAGACCGAGGCACAGCTCAAGATGAAGAAACGGAAAAACTCTGCTGGCATTTCTCACAGAAAATATACCATGGTGGGCAGAGCAGACTGCACTTTCTGGAGCTGTTTAAGCTTTTTAAAATATTTATTATCCATAAATTATTTGTGGAATTGTGGGTTGACTTCAATGAGAATATTTACAATACATTTGAGTTGCTTTCTAATATCTTATAATAACATCAGGCCAAAAAGATGAGATTTTAATCAAATAACAAAAAACCATTAGAAAGCCTACACCTTACAGAAACCTCTGCTACAGTGCAACTGTAATCTCCATGTCACTGCAGTTGAGACAAAAAGTAATTTTAGTAAATTCTGGTAAATTTACCAGATTAGTCTTATATTATCTTGGAAACTGCTTAGAATAAAACACAATATTCAACTGGCTTTAAAGAAAACACTTCAAAACAATACTTGCAGCTCTACTTTCACTGTAATTCCATTATTCCTCTTGTGTTGGTCATGATAGTTGTTATTACTCACCGAACCTTGTTACATATGTTAGTGTTATTTACTATGTTGAAATAGTGGAGCTGTAACATTGTCAATAGTGTCACATATCCTGTATAAGTGCTGTGGGTCAGTGGGTGGGAGACCGTCAGCTCTCACAATGATATTATCTGAGTTGCCTTATGTCACGACACAGAGGAGGGGTCACCTTTAAATCACCTTTAAAGCTGTGTCCGTTATCTGTTGTGTCAGTGAAGTATGTGAGCAAAAGGATTAAAGTCAGACATCTGTCATGACTTTATTTCCTCTGTGTCAGAAAATAGTGTTATACAAACTACTGCAGCATACAGTGGACTAACTAAACAAGTTTAAGCGCTGAACAAAAAAAAAAAAAAAATTTAAAACAGACTAAAATATTGTATTCCTAAAATACTGCTCAGGGATTTTATTCTCTCAGCTGAAGAAGGAACCAAACCTTAATTTGAGCTAAAGCTCATTTGATCCTGTCACTTGTGATGTTAAAAGTATTGCAATGCACTTTTCGACAAATGCAGCCATTCTGTAACTGTTTCAAAATAAAAGCCCTCTACTGTTTCAGTAGATAGAAACTATTTTTTACTTAACAAAGCTTTTATTGTATAATTTTTGGCCTTTTTGTGGCACTTCTCACTTCTTTTTGAATGTGTAAATAACACTAAAATGGTTTTAAGTCTTTCTTTCGTATAATAGTATTTTTTTTGTGTTATCTTATATTGATAATTTGTTTCCTGCATTTGCTTCTATATGACCGAAATAAAACATTCATTAATTCATTCATTCTACAAATGACAAGACATACACCTGCAGTGATTGCAATCAGACTATAAAACTTCCAATGAATGATCTAGAACACAACGTATTAAAAAAATAGCAGGATTATATAGTTGAATATAATAAATTAAACTTGTAGAAGTGAACATTGTGCTTAACTAATAACACATTATATGACAGATACCAAAAATCATTCATATTTTTTACCTGTTTGTGATGATCTAATCTAAGGCTATTATAAGAGACTTGGCTTATGACTAATGCACAGTTCTTATTTGACGGAGTACGGTACATTCATGGGCTTAGCAACATTTATGCCACAAATTACCCATGATGCAATGCTCCCTGTAAACATTTATTTACACTGTTACTGGGTCAATTTAAAGCAGGTTGGATGACACTGTATTTTTTCTTTTAAATTAGGCTCAGTGTTTAAAAACGCCTTTTCTGTGGTGTAAAAAACTGAACACATATTTATCACTGCTTTAAATGGACTACAACGGATGAAACCAAACACCAAAATAAGCAGCCTGGGTAACTAATGCTATGATTGACGGCTGTAAATAATAATCAGGACTGAACAAACCCACAGACAAACTGAAACACAGTGACGAAGCTCTTCAAAAAAACAGTTTACCGATTTATTAAGGTCACAATAAACAACTGCTAGAGAGTTTCTGAGACCAGTTCTGACCAGTTATCTGTTCCATCTATCCCAGTATGTGCTAAATGTGGTCCAGTATCAGAGCCGTGGATCAGCAGAGTCAGGATTCTCCATGAGAACCAGTCTGTGTAAAGTGTTCACTCAGTGGGAAACAGCCAGGCTGCAGTTTCCACTACTGCTGAAGATGATGACACCATTCCCACTAAAATCACGACTCACATTTATTTGCATATTGTTCAGTTCTAATCTGAACACTACTGTTTCATCTGTTGTCATTGGGACTGGACTATGCTGCATTTGTCTGGGACATGAAGTCTTTCTGTTGATGTATTCTTTAGTTATGAACACCATCTAAAACATTAATGCAGTTAATTAAATACAAATTAAAATCAACCACTGAAAAGACACAGAGAAGAGCCCAGTTTTAAGAGAACAATGTTAATGTGTAGTTTGTATAGGCTTTGTGTTCGTGCTTTATGTTAAACTTCATATACATCATTGTTTCTATCATCCCTGTAGCATCGTCACTTGTTTTTGTACACAGAGTGTTTCCCATCAGTGATACAGATTGTGGTGCATTGACATAGTTCTGTTTGCTCTGCCAACTATTATCGTGACATGGGTCAGAGATGAACCTCCCTCTATCTCCATATGGAAAGCAATGATCTTGAAAGTTTTGACTTCAATAAGACTAGGATTCATATCGATGCAAAAATAATGTTTTTCTGCAGAAGCAGATCAAACCAGTGGAAGCTCTGGGGCTCATGCTGATATTGTGTATATGACTGAACAAATTATTACATCCATGTATGAAGGAACTGTCTATTTCATTTTGTACATTTTTGTTTTGTGCTGTACAGTCTTCCATATTTAGTAGAATTTAATCTAAAATAATAATATAAAAATTCTAATCATTTTTTGTCCTGTTTGAATGGTACTATCATTTGCACTTATGCAATTTAAAAGATAATTTTACAAAACCTAGTTGTGATTTGTGGCAATCATAGTATAGAACTATCTATAAACAGCTGAATGGACTGCATCTGTTGCTGCATGTAATATATGTCAACACCAAAACAGTCACTGCCTCAGAGAACTTAGCAGCTACTCAACAGTATAAAAACCTGTAGATTTCTTGTAAATTGTAAATGTTATTTTCACAGACAAATCTGGTATGAGATCATCAGCAAATACATTATGAAGCCAAGATGCTCTGTACGAGTCTTCATTGATGGAAACTGGTCAGGACTTATTTTGATTCCGCTCAGATTCTCGCCAACTCTCAGACCAAACGTCCACTTTCTCACGGGGTGAAAAATAACTCCAGGACTAATAAACTGGCAGCGCAACAAACTGGCAATGACAGCATGTAATACAGCCATGCGATGACTCAGAACTTCATCAAGGTGAATTACCACGGTAACGGGGATGCTCTACGCCACTCTGTTACTGTGCCTGTGCGAAATTATGAAAACCAGTAAAGTGAAAAGTATTATTTCAATAATTTAACATTTTTTTTAGTTAACAAACAAAAATTGGGCTGTAAACATGCTATGGTCTGTCATCTAATCTTTTTGGTTCATTTTAATTCAATAAAAAAATATAAGTTAGGTTAACAAAGGTGGATTCTGTGGAAAACATTCCTAAAAGGTAATAAATGCTATTGTATTCTCTACATCAGTGAAATAATGAAGTATCTGAGAACGAGCAAAGCAAGAATTTCAACAGATGTTACTCTTAACATGTAAATAAATGACAATAAATGCCACATTAAACTGTACCAGTGAAGATTTCATTAAAACATGACTGCTATTGCCTTCTGTCTGCCTCTGTTCCTTTAAACCTGTCATTACAAAGTGTGAGATCTGAATAACAGCTCTAATCTACACAACACCGTCTGACACCTTTGACTGTCGCTGGATTCTCTTCATGTCTTCATCAGTCCAAAAATATCTGCTTTCATTCCAAAATAACCACCGGCTTTATGACAGGCATTGCATTATTTTAACAACAGCTAATCACACCAATCATCTCTGACAAAAGACACGACTCATAGAACAATAACAGGATTCAACTGAACTGTCCTGTTCTTTGTAACGCAGAATAAATAATACAATAAAATCTGACCTTCGGGACAAAATACCACTATGTACGAGCAAAAAATGACATGTCACACAGTGGTAGCATATGTTAAACTGATTATCAATACATACATACATATATCTTTGAGACAATACATTTAGTTTGTAATAGAATCTGATTCTGTGGAAAGACCTCAGGCCTATGTTTTATTAAATCGAGGCTGTTTTGTATCTATGTTGTTTATTTTCATTAACCTGGATATCAACACAGACTTCTCAATTCGAGTCAGTTTCTATTTGATTAAACTCTATGTCAGTTTGGTTTGTTATTTTATTCAGGCTGTATTTATTCTTGAAAAAGTGGACACCGTCAGTACTGCTTAAAAACCTTTTTTTCCCCCATATTTCATCAAATTCAGTCATGCAGCGGTCTGTGTGAGGCAGACAACAAATTAAAAAATAGGAAGAATGGCCCTGTATCTCACCGGTATGTTCTATCAAGGATCAATGACAAGTTGAATTTGTGAGGTTGTCAGGTTCTGTCTCTGCGTTAGAGTCCTGTGGTGTTGATGCAGGAGATCAATCTCCCAATACAAGTGGGAGGTACTTTCACTGGAGGAGAACTCAGCTAATTAAATAAAAGTCCATATATGACTTCTATCAGTGCTCAATAGTAACTATATTGATATCTCCACCATTTTCATGTCATAAGTATCAAAAATATGGATCATTATAAGTAAAGGCAAATGTGTAATATTTCAAAAACTAATCAAAAATTCAAAAATCTAAATATCTCAAAACTGTGGACACAGTTTGTAGACATTGTCCCAAGGAAGCTACATATAAAATTTAAAATGAATACGAACAGTAGTTTCATCTGAGAAGATGTTTGAAGGAAATTGCTAATGAATATGACGATGATAAAGATGACGATGACGAAGACGATGGTGACAAATACGGTGACAAAGATGAGAGTAATGAAGACGAGGGTGACTAAGACGTCGGTGACGAAGATAACGGTGACGAAGACGACGGTGACGAAGACGACGGTGACGAAGACGACGGTGACGAAGACGACGGTGA
>JAPQRQ010062539.1:0-17278 GCA_037367365.1 Apogon talboti | reverse complement strand
AGTTTCGTCCATTTCGTTCATTTATTCATTATTCATTAAATCTTTGTTCATTTTCTTGATTATTTGGTTCATTTCTTTAAATGTGTCTTAGTTTTGTTGATTATTTTCCAGTTTTTCCTTTATCACATTCCTTCTCTTGACTCTTTTGTGTCCAGTTTTTACTTCTTTCTAATATAATCTTTCCCATTGGATCCTGCTGATGCCAGCATCACTATCCCGCTGGTTGCTTTGGTTACACAGATGTGTAAATAGACGCTGGGTGCTCTGACATCAGTTATATATTATCAGTCATATTCAGTTATCAGTCATATATTCAGTTATATGTTATCAGTTATATTCAGTTACATATTATCAGTCATATTCAGTTACATATTATCAGTTATATTCAGTTATATATTATCAGTCACATTCAGTTATATATCATCAGTCATATTCTTAGTCATATTCAATTATATATTCTCAGTCATATTCAGTTACATATTATCAGTCATATTCAGTTATATATTTCCAGTCATATTCTTACAGTTTCACTAACATAGATTATTAGTTTTAGAATGGATCCAGAGGCAGCAGAATTATTGATATTTTTTTTCGTTCTCAAAATCTACAACTTCTGCAAACCCCCGGACAGAGAATCCAGTGGAGTATTTAAAGTCAGATATATTCTGTGACTGATAGTAGTTCAATAAAACACATTCTTAGATCAGAAATAGTACATCCAGTCAAACTAACACTGATACACAGTTACTGCAGCTTTAAAGCCCATCACCTGTAAATGATCACAAATACAGTCATTATCCATTTTTAAACCACATCACTGGAGCAGTTATACAAACATTATGTCATTTTTATGCTTTCCCTTAATGAAACTCATTAAAGTCTATAAGATGATTGATGGAATATCATGGAAAAACCTTTATTTTTATGCACAAGTGCAATGGTTTTATTCAGAGTTAACCTGCAAATATTCACAAAGATGTGGAACAGAGGAAAATAAAATCCATTATCAGTCCATTTTAAGATGCTTCCCACAGAAATGTTGCTTTGAAACTTATAAAAACCTATAAAATGTATCAGGAATGACCGCAGAACACACACAGAGGCCATTTCCTTCAACTGTAGAGCTCTTCTATGTTTAATGTTACGCCATTAGAAGCACTTATTTTAATTAAAACAGCAGAAATGATGTGGTTTTAATTTAAATGATGTCTTAATGTTGTCGTAATTGCAGCCTCTTGCATCAGTGATATCTGCTGCATCGACTGTACAAATGTTGTGTTTTCCATGTCCTCGGACGCCCCAAAAAAGATGGAAAAAATTATTTAAAAATGTTAAAAAAGACTAAAGTATAGTAAAATAAGTCTAAAATACTGTCAAACCAAATTATTAAATTGTTAAATTAGAATAAAGTAAATAAAACCAAACTAAAAGATGGTTTAATCAGACTTAAAGTTGGTTAAACTAGTATAAAAGACAATGAAACTACATTAAAAGGTGGATAAAATGAACTGAAGTAGTTTCATCTGTTTCACTGAATCATCAAGTTTTATTAAACTAAAACTCATAGATGCTTATTTTAACAGTGGATAAAAAAACAGTCTGATAACAATGCTCCATTAGCTTAGCTCTGTTAGCTTAGCTGATTATTTTGTGTGCCTTTGTTAATTTTTCTTGATATTTTTGGTAATTTCTGTTAATTTTATTGATCATTTTGTTTATTTTTGTTAGATTTAGTGAATATCTTGCGCATTTCTATTCATTTTATTTATTATTTTGGGAGTTTTTGTTTGTTATTGACCATTTTGAGCATCTTTCATTCATTTTCTAAATTGTTTGTTTATATTAATAGTGGCCAAAATAACAGTCTTTTAATGTTGACATTTTGCGTCAGCTGATTATATTATAGCTCTGTTAGCTTAGCTCTGTTAGCTTAGCTGATTATTTTGTGGCCCTTTGTTCCTTTTGTTGACCATTTTATGCACTTTTGATAGATTTAGAGAATATTTTGTGCATTTTTTTTGTCCATTTTATTAATCTGTTTATGAGGGCAGTTGTTAGTTTTGGACCTCAAATACTCTGTAGCTCTGGTTTCGTCAGCGTCTGGAGGATACCACGTACAAAGAAAAGGCCCCAGATAAAGCGGATGAGAGGACTAAAGTGGATATTCCCTCCCCATCTGAAGGTCGTCTCCCTCATTAGGAGCCCAGAAGTTGTTATTAAACCTCCATCCTGTTCCGTCCTTGTAAAATATTCACACCGTTGTTAAAAAAAGGT
Source organism: Apogon talboti (assembly GCA_037367365.1). Taxonomy (NCBI): domain Eukaryota; kingdom Metazoa; phylum Chordata; class Actinopteri; order Kurtiformes; family Apogonidae; genus Apogon; species Apogon talboti. The sequence goes on along the minus strand of JAPQRQ010062539.1, from coordinate 15,004 downwards.
GAAGACAGACACTGCCGTTTCCACCGACGCAGCGTCATGGTGTCATATAATCAATACCATCAGGAGGAGGGGCGTTGACCTCCACCTTGGACGTTGGTATCGTTATTATCATCATGGAAGACGATGACAGATGGATCAGAGGGATCGGACTCATGTTCAGAGTCATGATCAAAGATGCATTTGTGAGGAACATACAGACATAAAACATCCCCATTGGACACCATTTGCCATCCCAGTCCAATTAGAAGCCTTTCACATGGTCCATCTCAACCAGGAAATAAAACACCATGAACACACCAAGAGTCAAAAACAAGAGTCCTGGATCCATGAACTCAGCCCCTGAGTTACAGTAAATACTGACACAGTAACAGAGCAGGAAACACACTGGGACGGTCACCCTTTATTTACATCATTATAGTCAACATTCAGACCAGGATCAGATCAGAACCATTAAAATAAGAACACAATAACCCATAAATAATGACAACTCAGACTAAAAATAACATCACATTCTGAAAATATTTACATTTACAAACTACTCAAACGAATAAGATGAGAATAACCTGAAAAAATACATGTAATTTTAACAATATTCTGCCTCAGTTTATCATTTATGCATGTGCATTAGGGATTTGATCTACAAAGGCACAAAACATTTAATATACAGAATATTGGTGCAGTTACACTGACTTTTCTTCAGAAATTTCAGGTTGTTCACATTTTATTGTTAGAGTAAATATTTTCAGAATTTAATGGGGGTTTTTTGTACTAAAATCAGGAGAAGTTTAGCTTGACTACGCTAAATCCAACAGAATCTCTTTTCAAAAAAGCTGTAAAAATATTGGATAGGAAATCCTTTTCCTTCCACCATTGCCCTATACTCTAAAAATACAATATTCTTAGTTTTGAAAATTTTAAGAAATTTAACTTTGCTTTCTCTGTCTATAAGATCTTGCCTGGACTTGCTCCACCACCTCTGGGGGAGTTCATTATGTTCAAATCCAGCCTCCACCAGAGGTGACTGTGCAGTACCACTTAGACACACAGCCTTCAGTAAACAGGTGTTATCAGTCAAAGGTATGGACGTTTGGAATGAGATTCCAGCTCCAGTAAGAGACTGTTCCACATTTACTACTTTTAAAGACAATCTAAAAAAAAAATGGTTAAAAAGAAACCAACTCTGTCAGCACTAATTTTATGCTTCTCTGTGTCTTTTCAGTGTTCTTTGTTACTGTCATTAGTGTGTGCCAATTGTCCAGTTCTTCTATTGTGTTGTTAATTTTTTGTATATGTAATTTTTGCCAATGTTGTTTCTTCTGACCTGCCAGGGACTGCAGATGGAAAGTAGCCTTTGGCTAATTCTGACATATTTACATGTACATGTTCATTAATATGCACTGTCCCTTTAATTAAATAAATAAATAAATTACCTGGTCTGGTACCTGGTCCAACCTGGTCTAACCTGGTCTGGTCTTTCTCCTCAGGAGGACCTGGAGAGCGGTGAGGATGTGGCCACGTGTCCCAGTTGTTCACTCATTGTTAAAGTCATTTATGACAAGGTCAGTGACCAGAGTCTGGATGATCCAGCATCACTGTAGTCCTGGACCCTCAGACTGAACCCACAGACTGGACCAGACCCCCAGACCAGACCTCCAGACTGGACTGGACCCCCAGACTGGACCGGACCTCCAGACCCTGAGACTGGACCAAAACCCCAGACTGGACCAAACCCCCAGACTGGACCTCCAGACCAGACCCCGGTCTCTGTGCTCTGGTCCTTGTTTTATTTTTATTTTTACAGTTTTGTTTTTTTGTTTGTTTGTTTTTTTCCCTTTGAGTCCATTTTGTCCTTAATACTCCATCTTTCTCGTCTTTTTTCCAGGACTTGTTCGCGGTCGGAGAAATAGTTGCGGCCCCGTCGTCTTCAGAGTCTAAACTGGAGCTGGTTCAGACCTGAAGACCACCTGGACTATTTAGGCTGTGGTGTCAGTCTGTCCACCGGAGGCAGCGTTTCACCTCATTGAACTGAAGGATGTTCATTTATTTATTGTAAAACAGCTGTTTTTATAGTTAATCCTAAAACCCCAGTATTTCAGTAAAGGTGATTCAGTTAAACTCCACGTCACCGCCTCGTTCTTCACGTCCTTCTTCTTCTACTGTTTTTAATCTGCTCTTCTTTCATCCTCATTTAAACCTGAACCTGACCTCGTGGAAATCACACACTTGACTTGGTTTGAGTTGGTGGACCTGGGGTTTTCCTTTTTTGTGTGGTTCAACCTGTAAAGTTCTGATCTCATGTCCGGTTCTGGAGGTTTTGGGCCTGGTCTGGGTAGGTCCTCCAGAACCCACCAACCCTGCATTTGATCAGTTTAATGTTTCCACGAAGCAGGTCGGTGATTTTGGAGGAGATAAAGACGCTTTTCTTCTTCAAACATTTGTTGCTAAAACCAGGAGGTCAAAGGTCAGGAATGTGTCGAAGACGTGTGAAAACGGAGAAAACAGACGAGAACACTTGAGAACTTACAGAAGACGAGGAACAGCGTCTAGATCCACATCGACTGAAAACTACTGATACAAGGTAAATTCACAAGATCTTCCTCAGAAACCAGACCCTAACCCGGTTAAGGGTTAACTCCAGACCTGAAGGTTCATCATATGTGTGAGCTGCTTAACTAGTTAAGGTTTAACTCCAGACCAGTTAAACTGTGCATTGATTATGCTAACCCTCTGTGATCCGTCTGCTACCTCTGCAGAAAGTCTACCTGCACAAAAAAACTGCTCCAACATCATTTATCAATACTTTTTTTGTGCGTTAATCTCTGAAACTACTGCAGCTCTTCTTGAAACTACCAAATGTTCAGTAATTTTCAGGAGTTTAAAGGGTTAGTTTGGAGCTGAAGTGGCTTCACAGATTTTATGCAGAAGGTATAAACAATGATGTCATAAACTGTAAAACAGACATAATAATCAGCAAATCAATAAAAGAACGTACAGAAACGTCCTGAGGGGGCGCTAACGGTTAATCACACATTTTGGGATGTTTTAGTTGTTTTTGAGCATTTTTTGTTCTGGAAACCTGCATCTGACAAAACGCAGAACCTGCTGCAAAGTGACTGTAAAGTGTTTGTATATATTATTATATTTAACATTGAGATTAAAATGAATTATTTAAGAACGACCTGGTCCAAAGTAAAGACAACCAAACACTTTCATAATTGGAAATTAAAACAATACAATGTCTTATTCAATGTTATATTCAATAAAAGATTGACCTAAAGAGTTCAGGAAAGAGAAGAAACCGTTACACTGACCAACAGTAGTCTTTTTCTGATCCCTTAAAAAATGTGAATAGTTGTTTGATTAAAATAAGGCGCAGCTCTAAAACTTTATAAAGTTCTTGATTAAACATTTTTCATGGACTTTAATCAAGATGGATAATGTGGAGACCAGTCTGGTGTTAATTACCACCAGGGGTCAGTAGTGATGTTGCCATTGGACAGACTCAAGACATAAGCCAATGGTTCTGCTCTAAACCCCACTGATGTTTAAAGAGATAAGTTGATGGTGTCCAGGTGGTCCAGTTGGTCCAGGTTGTACAGGTTGTCTAGGTGGTGCAGGTGGTCCAGGGTCCAGTTTCCTCTGAGGAAGGTCAATGATTCAGTCTTGGAGGTGGTGATGAATAAAACACTGTCTTATTTTGTGTTTATTTAGGTCTGGATACAAAGGTTGATTGAAGGAACCAGGGGAGAATGTGTTGAAACTATTCAGAGAGTTTGATTGGTGTGGATTTGTGATGATGCAGGTCTTTAATCTGGATTTTTCCTAATGAAGATGATTTTTCTTTCCAGACTTTGGATCACTGAAATCACTGGAAGGTTGAAGCGTCTTTATCTGAAGCGATGGCGTCTCGTCCTCTGCTCAGCGCCTTCGTTCTGGTCTCCGTCCTCATGATGCTGCTTCCCACAGGTGAGGCCATGCCCACTTCCTGTCTGACTGAGGGTGAATTGTTGGGATCTGGACCGGGTTGATCTGGTCCGGGTCCAAACCGGCATCATGTTTTTGTTACTTAGAGTTCAGATGTTAAAGATGATGCTGCCGTGTGAAGTCCTCCCTCCTCCTCATTCATGTTTGTTTGACCTTTGACCTGAAGCAGAGATTGTTACAGCGGGATGACGTCTCACTCTGCTCTGAATCTAAATATTCAATAAAAATACTACATTTAATGCTGCTGCTGAAAACAAGTCAGAAATAAGTAATATCAACATGTTGGTTTGTATTTCAGGTGCAGAGGAGGGCGGGGCCAACACACCTGAAGGTGGGTGTTCTAAGAAAACTGACAAACACAGTAAAATGAGTCTAAAACGAACCCGGTGAGCCCTGTCAGAGTTCATTCAACCATCCACACCACAAAGACCAGCTGACTTTTAGGGAAAGTCTGTACTTTAACACTAATTCAGAGTAATTAGTCAATATTTAACACTTTCCAACACTCGTGTGGATTTACACATGAACTCTGCCATTATTATTATTATAGCCCCGCCCCCCTATAGTAATACCAGGGATTCCGTCCAATCTGAGGGTTTTGTCCAAACGATTTCTTGAAGACTATTCACCCGATTGGTCACAGTGTGATCAGATTTAAGGTTGACATTTGGCCAGAATAATGTTTGTCTCAGTTTGACTGAACTACCCATAAAGGACTAATCTACTTTACAAATATCTTTAATTTAAAATTGTAAATGAATCCCTGGGTAGGTGGGGTATCAGTGAGCAGGAGGGGTGGGGGTATTAGTAAGGTCCACCTTCTTTTTCACTTGTTTTCTGAATATTCTGAATGAGTTGTTTGTGTCTTGGCATTTGAAGTTGTGACTGTGGCTCTCGAGTTGAAACTGAAAATAATACAAACTGAAGGAGACCAGGATGGTTGGAGCCCTTTTATTAGAACAAAAACAGTCAAACATTCTCTTCTGTTTGGTGGCAGGAGGATCTCATCTCTGCTTTTTGCAGATGATGTGGTCCTCTTAGCTTCATTGAGCAGCGACCTCCAGCTCTTGCTGGGGTGGTTCACAGCCGAGTGTGAAGCAGCTGGGATGAAGATCAGCACCTCCAAGTCTGAGGCCGAAAAAGGGTAGAGTGCTCACCCCGGGTTGGGGGGGAAGCCTTGCCCCAGGTGGAGGAGTTTTACGTTCTGACCCTCACCTATGGTCATGAGCTCTGGGTAATGACCAAAAGAACGAGGTCGCGAGGACAAGCAGCCGAAATGAGCTTCCTTCGCAGGGTGGCTGGGCTCAGCCTTAGAGGTAGAGTGAGGAGCTCGGACATCCGGGAGGGAAGAGTAGAGCCGCTGCTCCTCCATGTTGAGAGGAGCTAGTTGAGGTGGTTCGGGCATCTAGTAAGGATGTCTCCTGGATGCCTCCCTGTAGAGATGTTTCAGGGGTATCCATCCAGGAGGAGACCTCAGGGCCGACCCAGGACACGCTGGAGGGATTATATCTCCCGGCTGGCCTGGGATCCCCCAGAAGAGCAGGTGGAAGTGGCCAGGGAGAGGGCTGTCTGGGCACCTCTGCTGAGGCTGCGACCCTGGATAAGCGGATGAAGACAGTACAGTACGGAACATTCTCTAATAACTGAATATGAGATTGACATATACCTAGTTAATAAACAGTTCTATTTAGTTTGATCCGCTTCCGTGTACGATGTTTAAAGTACTGTGTTGTGTGTTTCTACAAATGCAACGCTTGTTGAACCATTTCAAAGTAAAAGCCCTCTAGTGTAGTTTGGTGGATAGAAACTTTTTTGCTTAACAGAGCTTTTAGTGTGAAAGTGTTGTCTCCCGGTTGCACCTGTAAGGTTCTAGAAGACTGATTTTTCACTTAAAAATGAAGACAAACGCACACACTGCAGTGACCAAAAAACAAACAATAACATGACACCAGATGTTTATACATTTAGTTTTTATCCAACCGATATTAGAGGACTGGCCTTCATGTGTTCATGTTTACCTGTTAATCGACACCTGGCTACAGTCTATCAATACTAGGTAAATATACAATCTGTGTTCATAAGTTAACTTGTATAAAATACACATAACTGGAAGTGAAACTATTAGGTTAGCTTAAAATATCATAGTGCAGAAGACATAGTGGAATAAAACTTTAGTATTGCCTCAGAAACAGTTAAGTGTGAAAATAGTAGATGTATTTTCAGGTCTTCAGTAAATGTATGTGTGAATGTGAACCAGAATTGGGGTCCAGACCTCAGCCGCAAATCAAGAGGGGGGTTGAGGTTTCCCTGACCTCATGAACCGCAGGATGAGTGTTATATCACAATCACACAAACGCATAACACCAGACATTTTTACTCTATCAAATCAATTTAAAGTGGAACTCTGTAAAATTTGACCGTTTTGGTTGTTCTTTGTTGTTTTTGTTTAATTTTTCTCTATAGAGCTCCCCCTACAGTTTGGAAGTACATATTCACTGTGGTAAAACCCACCCTTGAAGCAGAGAAGGTAAACAATGGTGATCAAAGACTCTACTGGAGCAGAGCAGAGTGGGAAACTTTAGTCGGACATTGAAGTTTCGGACATTTGTTTTCACTTCACGGAGGAGGTGGTACCTGACCACCCCCCTCTCAGCTTTCTCATTCAAAACGCCCTCCCCCCCGACGTTGTCCCAACACCCCTGGGGGGGCGATACCGCCCCCTTTGAGAAACACTAATCTAGACCTTCACCAGTACAAGAGACAAGTATCATACAACACCAGCTAAGATCCAACATCAAGGCTAGTTGTTACATCAGTCGCTATTCAGACCAAACCAATTACACATCAACATGAATAACATCAACAACCACGAACAACCTGAAATTCCACATTCAGCACAATATGATCTCAAATGGACTGGACCAGTGAAATAACAACATAATAGTCTAGAAATAATGTTAATTCCATATAATGAACTACATATATCTGACTAAAACTATAGATTCAACTGACTAAATTCTGTGTCTGCAACACAACAACGCCAAGTGTGCATTTGTTTAGAGGCTTCTTTTCTTTCATCTTACTCCATTCTGCTAAAGCTGGACCAAGGCAGACTCTTATCTTGTTCCTGGCTTGGTCACTCACTCTTTTCTTCTTCCTCCATCCTCTGACCACACCGACCCCTTTCTTTTTGTGGCTCTGCCATGGTACATGCCTGTGAAATGAAGGCGTGACTTGTGATTATATCTAGGGGTGGGGCCTGGCTGGGGGCATGTTTGTCGTAGTGACGTTAACCATGACGTTTCAGTACTGGGACGTGTCAGAGAATTGGACAGTGGGAAGGAGGAGAGCATCCATTCAACCATAACAAGACATTTAGCCATCACTAGTACTACCAAGACATCTAACCATCAATAGTACTACCAAGATGGTTAGTTAAGGGACAAATCTGACATAGTTCCACTTTAACTCTTTCCTTTCACACCAACTCTTTGTTGACAAAGTGCAAACCGGTCTCACTGTGACCTGAGTCACATTCACTGTGAAAAATGTGAGACTTCTCTACACAACACTCATATTCCTTTATATATTCCATAACCTTCAGACTCTTTATCCAAACATTACCCTGGCACTGTTCCTCTTTGTAGATGGACGACAGAAGCGTGATGTCCCCAACTGGGCAATGACGGCCTCTGACTTCTTCGGATGGGTGGAAGAGTTGCGAAAACATGCTGGATACGAGCAAATTGATGACCTGGCTCGAACCTTCTGGGCACATTTTCCCTCTGCTGACCGACTCGGGTACGGCAGCCATGAACCCAACGAGTAAAGACGAAAAGACGACCACGAACCCAACAAGGAAAAAGACTACCATGAACCCAACAAGGACAGATGATAACCGATAAGGAAATGTCAAAAACGCAACAAGAAATGAAATGATTTTATATCGCTGAGAAATGAAATGAGTTGTTGTGGTTATGGATCTGATCTGGTCTAAATGTCTGTTTAAATAAAAGAAATCTGATTAAATATCAAAACTCAAAAGTTTTTAAGTAAGATATGAAAATGTATGTATATGACCATAAAAGAAACTGCTGTTTCAACCATTTTCACATCATATCTGACAGTTTATATATTTAGATGGTCTTTGTCTAATGAAACCTTTTCTTAAATGAGATGTATCTGTTGGGAAACAAAGTCAATTGCAGGTGAATTAAGTTTAAACACTTGAGGTTTCATTATAGCAGCGTTTTATGGAAACACTGATTAAAATAAACAAACAAAATTTTTCCGAGGCCTCGCTTCAAATCGTTCTGCGTAATGCGTCAGTGAATTTTTGTTGGGAGATTTCAGTGGTTTTGTTTTAATGTGATTAGCCACTAGAATCATAGCTCGGTATCCATCTTCTGAACTAGTGAATCAGTAGAGCCAGCTCCCCAATCCCCCCCCCCCTCCGCTGCTCAGCTCTCTCACTCTGTGTCTTAGCACGGCTCACTGTAGAACTTTGGATTGGTCACATGTGAGGACAAGGATCATTACATTATGTGAAAGCAGAGGGGGACAGATGCTCCACTGTGGTTCTGACTGAGACAAGGGTGAGAAGGAGAGTCCAAGTGTGTTACGAAAACTGGTAAGTATAGTGACACGTAAAAAAAAAAAAAAAACTATATCTGGCTGCAGTTTAAAGACATTGGAAATAACAGAGCAATGTTCATTCACTGTAAAATGAAAATCAAAGGAAGAGCAGGTTCCACCCCAGACAGACACACCAGAATGGTCTGGTTCTGTTTTTAGGATTATTCCTGTTCTGGTTATGTTCTGTGGATTTGTTTGGAGTGTTTTCTTAATTTGTGTGCAATTAAATTTTTATTAAAATATTAAACAAAAGTAAGAATGCTTTTGTGACAGGTTAAATGCACAAAATGAGGCATTTATAAGGCTTCTCATAAAAACAAAGGGTTTACTAACACGTAAACTGCTAAGTTAGGCCTAAACATTCGGTTACAAATGATACTAAATTAAGAGCCGTTTGGGAGCTGAACCAAAAGAGCAGAATTTCCCATCACTAGCTTTAACCTCGAGAGGGTCGTGGGGCGGAGTCTATCCCAGCTACTTATGGGCGAAGGTGGGGTTCACCTTGGATGTGTCACCAGTTCATCACAGGGCTACCTTGGTATCAAATCAAATTTTATTTATATGGCGCCAAATCATAAAGTTCTCTGTTGACCATTTCCATGTAGTTAAACGGTTGGGGGGGGAGACTAGTAACAGCCAGTTGTAGTTCTTAATAACCAATAACTAGTACAAGTACTCATACCCTGAACAAACCCTGACGTTCTCCAGACATCACTGAAATCCAGGAGATTTTGCACTGGATTATTAACAGTAGAAATTGCAGAAAAAGAAAAAAAGTATTGCTTCACTTTGAGAAATCAAAGTAAAGATGATTTAAAAATAAGAAGCGAACGTCACTGTCAGTGTTTGTCTGCAGGCAGATTTCACACCAGAGTCAAATTAAAACATCCTGCTGAGAAACAGCTGATGTTCACATTATTAAACTGATCTGAAGTCAGCTGCTCTGAACGTCACCATGAGGCATTCAGGGCCCACTGTATTCACGGAACAACACAATAAAAACAAAGCATTTAGAAGGAAAGCACCACCAACAAACCTGTAACTGTCAAAAACATGCAAAAACATGAAAGAAAAAGACTATTTTATGGTTATTTGGACAAATTTAAGCACAGTGGAGATATTACTCAGCATCCTTAACCTCTGTTGGAGAAGAAGAAAACTAACAATAATAAAGTTTGTTGCTACAGAAGGTTTCTTAACAAAGACCTTCACAAAATTCTACCCATCCAGTACCCACAGACATGATTTTATACCCTGTCCAATCACCAGGTGTCTTTAATCTGTTACTGAGCACATCTGCAGGAACATTGACAACTACAAAGGAGTCAACATCGGTGGCGTCACAATGAACAACCGATGATATGCTGATCATAGCGTACTCCCAGCAGAAAACCAGAAGATCTCTAAGTCATTGTAGACGGAGTTAATGAAGCAGAAGTCTACAACATGAACCAACCAACAAGTCCTCAGAAAAGTTAAGACCAAAAAACGCATCCAAGACACCATCAACACAACAAACAGTGGAAGTGGCCACACATCATAAACACATATAAAATAAACATAAACACATCATAAACCACAGCACCTTACAACGCACCTTAACTGAAGAGAGAAAAAGATCCATAACAACATGAATGATCTAGTCACATCAGAAGACGGACAGGACAGGACTCAACCACATACACACACACACACACACACACACACACACACACACACACATATATATATATATATATATATAAGGGAATGAACAGACACGACTGGAGAACCCTGACATCCAATCCTCTATGAGGAAGGAACTTGAACAAAAACAACCATCCAATGTTATACCCTGACTACCTGACATTACACCTCCTACATCCCATATCAAACCCACAGATATATTTTCATCCCCTGTAGACCTGATATTATACTCTGAACACTATTAGTTATATCCTGTTGCTGTGATATTTCACAGCTAAACCCCAGTACTGTACCCAACTCATCCCACCCATATCAGGAGCTGCGCTTGGACTTGGTTCCTGAATATACTATGCTCTCTTCAGTTCCTGGAGGTGACTTTGTTTCTTCTTCTCTGATGTTTAAAGTTGAGCCAAAGACAGACTCGCCTTCAGGAGATGATTTCACACTTCCTGTTTGGCCTCAGCTGGCCGCCGCCTCCACAGCTGACGATGCCTTCAGGGACCATCATGCTCACTCTGACCTTCACAGTTTTTACCCTCCTGTGTCGTCTGTCAGAGGGTGGATGGACATCTGCTATGAAGTGGTACATTAAACATTGACTCTTCCCATGGCAACCAACCAGGACCCCTTCACTGTCCACCACTCGGGTTCTAAAATCAGAGTTCATCATTGGCCTGGCGTTTAGTGTGGTCCGTGAATGTGGTTTTGCTCCATAATGTTAACCATTTTAATGGGCTGTTGTCTTTGATTGATCTTCTATCAATAATTATCAGCTCTGTTATTCAGTTTGTAGCTTCAGTGTAGAAACAGTTTAAGGTTTATTCTCTGAGGAAACGACAGCTTAGGATCATGGGTAATGCAGTGTTTAGAGCACAGGTGTCGAACTCCAGTCCTCGAGGGCCGGTGTCCTGCACATTTTAGATATTTCCCTCTTCCAGCACACCTGGACGTCTTTACATCGTTATCAGGCTTCTGCAGAGCTTGGTGATGAGCTGATCATTAATTGAACCAGGAAGAGGGAAATATTTAAAACATGCAGGACACCGGCCATCAAGGACCTGAGTTCGACACCCCTGATTTAGAGGTATTTGTATTTGACACAAACATCTGCATCAGATCACAGCTGTTGAAAGACTAATAATAAAAACTGGATTATTGATTCACCCACATGACTCGGGGGAAGTGATTCAGAGGAAACCGGATCCTCATGATGTGGATTGGGTTCTGACGATTCGATAATAAAATAATACCCGGACGTCCGATCGGCACTGAGGTTAGAAAGAAGATCCGGCCGACAGGAAGACGACCCCAGAAAAGACTGGATCCAAACAAAGGCTCCATGTTCTGAAGCAGAACCACAGGCTTGTACCAGGGGTCATAGGTGACAGATGGAGTTTAATACACTGTTTAATCCAACGGTCGCCACAGACCCAGTTTTACCCATAGGCCCACTTAACCTGGTTCACCACCATTCCAGACCATGTCACTGCTGTTTCCTCAACACTTTACCACACTATTACGAGCAGGTAAAGCAGCATTTTCACTGAAATAACTTCCAAAGTCCCAACGTCGTCCTTTGACATGATTCAAGTGAACTTCTAATAAACCAGAACCTGACGGATGCCCCTGAGGGGCACCACCCAGGGGTATGTGTAGTCCATTTTCAGGGGTTAGCGGTCCTGGATCAGACCAGGACCACTTCCTGGTTTGGCTCCTGGTCCTGGTTTCCTGGTAAATGTGGGCTCTGGAGGTCCTGGTCCAGATGTGGTGTGCAGATGTTGTCCTCAGGCTGTCAGCTGTTCTGGTTTTCCATCTGACTGATCCAGATTCTCAGATCATAGCAGATACTTCAGTGTGCTCACACAGGGTCGGACTTTTGGACTTTCACCTCTAATATACGCTGTACGTTGAATCAGTGACTAATGCAGTACATGAATGAATAAATGCACTTTAAAGTCTCTCAAATGTCAGACGGTGATGAGCTTTGATCAGTGGAGGCTCGATAATAGAGAGCGCTAGGCCACCACCCACCTGACCATAGGAATCACATCAACTAATTGTACAAAAACATGAATATTTAAATACATGACCTATCCATGATCCAGGCTTTGAGTACGGTGTATTATCTACATTCCAGTGGAGTTTAAACATGTTTGGGTGGTTTAGTGAACAGTCAAGTTGCGTGTTTCCTGTTTGGGCCCACAGCTCTGCCTTTACCATATACTCTGGTTCTGAATGGACCAGTCGGCCCCCTCCAATACAAGAGATAGGAGAGACTTAAGGACTGCCCACAGGAGACTTAAGGACCGCCCACAGGAGCCTCCAGTCACCTCCCACCCCCCCTCTCCATCACTATGGACCACGTGAGGTGGGAGCTCAAGAAGACGAAGGCCAGGAAAGCCACAGGCCTGGATGGCATTAGCCACAGGTAGTTCAGGTAGAGTCCAGACCAGCTCAGTGAGGTGGTTCTGTACCTGTTTAACCTGAGCCTCAGTCTGGAGAGAGTCTCTGCCCTGTGGAACACCTCCGGTTCCTAAAAATATCCACCCCAGTGACCCGAACCACTACAGACCCACCACCTTGACCTCCCACTTCATGAAGACCATGGAGAAGATGGTCCAGGTCCACCTCCGCTCCCAGGTGAGCTCTGCGCTGGTACTTTGCAGTTCGCCTACCATCCAGGCATCAGGGTGGATGACGCCGTCATCTACCTGCTGCACCGGGTCCTTTCTCACCTGGAGTTACCTGGGTGTTCACCTCAACAATAAACTGGACTGGACAGACAACACAGACGCCCTGTTCAAGAAGGGCCAGAGTCGCCTCCACCTGCTGAGGAGACTGAGGTCCTTTGGAGTGAACAAGACTCTCCTCCAGACTTTTTATGACACTGTGGTGGCCTTTGCAGTCCTCTTTGGCATTGTGTGCTGATGAGCAGGCAGTATGGACAGAGACAGGAAGAGACTCAATAAACTGATAAAGACAGCCGGCTCTGTCTTAGGCTGCCCGCTGGATTCCATCGAGGAGATGGTAGACAGGAGGATGTTAACAAAGTTGACATTCATCAGGAATAACCCCTCCCATCCCCTGCACCACACCGAGCAGCTCCTTTAGCACCAGACTCTTACATTCACTGTGCAAGGAGGAGTGCTTCCTCAGGTCATTCCTGCCACAGCCATCAGACTATATAACAGTTCACAGTAACCCCCCCACCCCCACCTTCACATATCACACCCTGTACATGGCAGATGGGAGTTTTGCTGACCAAAAGCTGTTCTGAGCTCAGAAACTGTTGTGATTGGTCCAATCAAGCAACCAATCAAAACAGAGGAGGGGCGGGAGAAGTAAGCGCTAGGTCAGACTTCCTAAGAACACAAGTCTCTCTGTAATTGGAATAGCTGACACTTGTGAACTGTCCTCTTTGTCTGATTTATGTCATCAGCTCCCCAACGTAATTCCCTCAAATCACCACAATATTACTCGATTTGATTTCAGTACATTTGTACTAGTAGGCTATTTAGGCGGAGTGGGGTTGGTTCTGTTCTTGGAGCTGCCGGTGCCCAGCTCGGCTATGTTTGAGGATCTCAGAACTGATTTGGAGATCCATGGACAAAACCAGTCCGTTTGTGGATCTCTGGGCTGGTTCTGAGAGTGAAGCCAACTTCACTCTGCCGGCTTATTACATGTCATTTATACATTTCTCGCAGCCGAGCCGGGCACTGGCGGCTCCCATAACGGAACCAACCCCACACACACCTAAATAGCCTACTAGTACAAATGTATTGAAATCAAATTGAGTGATAGTGGTGATGTGAGGGAAATATGTCAGGGAGCTGATGGCAGAAATCAGACACGGAAGAAAGTTCACAAGTGCCAGCTGTTCCAATTACAGAGAGACTTGCATTCTTAGGTAGTCCAACCTAGTGCTTACTTCTCCCGCCCCTCCTCTGTTTTGATTGGTTGCTTGATTGGACCAATCACAACAGCTTCTGCCCTCAGAACATCTTTTGGTACGCAAAACTCCCATTGGCTGTACATGTGCAGTCATGACAATGTAAATATGTAAATAATTCATTTTTAATCTAAAATGTTTAATTCAAGTACTTTATTTACATAAATATTTATATAAATACCAAATTTCTTATTCTTCTCTTTAGATTTTTCATTTTCGCTCATGTGGTTTTTCTACCTGTCTTTTCTATGTGTGATTGCCTGTTGTATGTTGCTGCTGTTAACTGTGAAATTTCCCCATGGTGAGATAAAAAAGTCTTATCTTATTTTATAGACTCTCATTCTAAATGGACCAGTAGACCCCCGCCCCCAAATACAAGAGATAGGAAAGACTGAAGGACCGCCCACAGGAGACTTAAGGGTTGTCCACAGGAGGCTGTCCACAGGAGACTGCCCACAGGAGCCTTACGGACCTCCCACAGGACACGTCACATCCATTGCTGCTTGGATGCAGGAGGTCAGGGTTTGGATACAAATGTCGACATGTGTTAGTCCACATATTGATGTTTTTAATTTTGTGATCTACTTGTCCTGCCTCCACATCTGGTCTAAATGCATTGTACATACTATTAGTGTTAAAGACACTTATCAGGGACATGTCTGACTTTAACCCTCCTGTTATGTTTCGGGTCAAAGTTTGAAGATCTAGGAAAAGTAGTTAAAAGTATTTGAAAATGGTTAATCTCACATA